>JARQZK010003673.1:442500-484173 GCA_030704885.1 Cynegetis impunctata
ATGGATCACTGTGTATTATATATTGTTCTATTGTTCTGCTACTATACTTATACTTATTCATAACTGTAAACCATACACTATATCTGTCTTATAATTGGGATTACTCCTGTTAGACAATAAACCCTTTTTTTTACAATGTGTCTCTTATATACTCAAATTAATTGGCCTTGTTCGCCACATTACTAAAGAGGTTAAGAAAGTAGTTCGAGCATATTTAGATAGGCGGCGTTGTACACTATCGCCAGAGAAACGTCAAATCCAAGTTTTCGCCTGAATATGTTGAAAATACCTATTGATTATTATAAGTTTTGTATTGTGAAAGTTTCATCTAACTATATTTTAAATATCATGTCTTGATTAGCTAACTTGACACCTTGCACTGCCAGTTAGTTAAAATAGAGACGGTAATTTACAGTTCATTGGTCTAGGATTTTTTTAAATTTATAAGAGTCTTCTATTTAAGTAATGATCTGACAAATCAGTAGAATTTTTGTTAAATGACCTATGTTTCTTATGCTATGGTATTAAACGTCTCGCTAGGACTATATGAGTTTATCTTTTACAGCATTGTATTTTATAAACCATACTTTCATCAAATAAGTCATGTTTAATATTTATTATAATTTATTATTAATCCAAGATCTTTCTGTTTGCTCTAATCGTATTAACGTTATTTTATTCTGAATCTATTACATATTTCCAAAATTCCTACAAGGAATGTAATAGATAAAATTGAATTCCTTGTCTATCTAAAAGTGAGGTGTAGATTTTCTGCAGTAATACTTTGTATTGTTTTGTATCACGGCCAATTTCCAAAAATGTATTTATGAAATACTCAGCATTATTTTAATTTTAGAATTTAGAACAGTGGACTCTGAGAATGTCGTGGCTGGATCTCCAGCTCATGTTCAAACAGTTCAGCCCAAACTCGCAGGAATTGTCACAATGGCTGGATACTGTAGCGAAGGCGGCTATAGATGTATTTCAACTGAATTCCACTAGCTCTAGATCGCCCAGATCTGACGATAAGAAGTCCCACCTCAAGAACAAAAACTACAATTCGATCTGGTTGGTTGCTCCCTTGGTATCGAAATTGCCGAGCGCCATCCAAGGTAGGATCTTGAAGGTAGCCGGACAAGTTTTGGAAAACGGAGGTTGGTGCCGGGAACAAAAAACTAAAGGAAAGAAAGAAAGCGAAGGTCAAAGTATCCTCACGCATCAGCCATTCTTGAGTTTAGTTCTGACATGTCTCAAAGGGCAAGAGGAAGGGCTCAGAGAAGGCTTGCTGTCATCTTTGAATCAACAGTTAAGTCAGGTAGGATTTCATTCTTTTCTTTACTCCATTATGTATCATAACCAATTCAGTATAACGTAAAATATTAAGAACAAGGCAGATAATTTATTGGAACGAAGTTTCTTACGTCAGGCTTGGAGGATATAGGGATTTCACTGCGGGACTAAACTGAAAATAATTTATTTATTTATTTATACTCCTACAAACACAATCTATTGTAATTACATGTTTGAGTGCTCACCAGCTACACTACTACGTACTAAGATTAATTAAAAGAGAAAGAAAGACAAAAAAGACATGAACAAAATATAATACATAGAATGATACAATGATATAGAATAATAACATAACTTATATATCAGTACACATTTTACGACATTCAATTTAAAATTACAGCCCCAATCTGCCTCACTGAAGTAGTGAAGAGATCTATATCACATTTCTTTATCATTTCATTACACTCGCTCAACATTCTATTCACAGGGGAAATACCTACAGGCACACATTGGAATAGACTTCTTTCCCTGACTCTCAAACTGATCTTTGGAACTCTGAATGACATGCTGTTAATTAGAGAAAATTTCTTATACTTCAAGTTGTTGACAACATTGTATATAAACAACACATCATTCAGGTCTCGTCTGACCTTCAATCTCACCATCTCAAATTCAGCTAACATACTCCTATAAGAAACCATATAAACTCTTAAATATAGATATCTTAGGAATCTCTTTTGTACTCTTTCAATCATGTCAACATGAACAGCGGACCGTGGCGCCCAGACAACTGAAGCATATTCCAAATTAGGTCTTACCAGTGAAATGTACAATGTTATTATCGTTTTGATATCTTTGAAATACCGGGTATTTCTAATTACGAAACCAAGAATTTTGTATGAATGATTCACAATGTTTTCATAATGCTGAATAAAGTTTAAGTTTGTTTGAAAGCATACTCCAAGGTCCCTACAGCTACTCACCCTACTCAACAATGAAGAATCTATCATATAGTCAAACCTCATGACCTGTTTTCTGCGCGTGAAGGACAATACATGACACTTGCTAATATTTATCGACATTCTATTTTCCCTAAACCACTGAAACACAGAATTCAAATCACTCTGCAGTCAATGACAGTCATCAGCAGATGATACGTGTCTAAACAACTTGAAGTCATCGGCAAAAAGGAGGCTTTGTGAATGCCTCACACGATCAGGTAAGTCATTTATGAAAATTGAAAATAACAAGGGTCCAAGGTTACTGCCCTGTGGCACCCCGGAGGTCGCCATGTACCGCTCAGATAGTTCCCCACCCACTTTAACCTGCTGAGGTCTCATGGTAAGATATGATTTCATAAATTTACATGCATCCGATGAAAAACCAAATTTGCCCAGCTTAGCAACCTGCAATCCATGGTCAACCCTATCGAAAGCCTTCGCACAATCTGTCAACACAACATCCAACTGTTCTCCATTATCTATAGCCCTAGCAGCCGCCTCCGCCA
Organism: Cynegetis impunctata; assembly: GCA_030704885.1. Lineage (NCBI taxonomy): Eukaryota > Metazoa > Arthropoda > Insecta > Coleoptera > Coccinellidae > Cynegetis > Cynegetis impunctata. Next base: position 445,298 of record JARQZK010003673.1, read on the forward strand.
GAATGGTTAGGTTGGTAACGGTTGAGGCACCCGGTAGGAAGCCATGCTGCTCAGGGCAAAAATCATTCACAAAGAAGTCCAGGATGTCCTGGTATAGAATACCCTCAAATATTTTCGCCAATGAATTCAGAACACTAATTGGCCTATAGTTATTGACCACACTTACATCTCCTGACTTGAAGACCGGGGTTACAATCCCAATCTTCATTTGTTCAGGGAATGTGCACGACTTTAGACACATATTGAAAATTATCATTAACGGTGCGCACAGGACATCAGAACATCCCTTATAGATGTATGAGGGAATTCCATCGCTACCAGTAGATCTTTTTGACTTTAACCTCTTGATGCTAATTTGAATCCGTTCTTTGGAGATAGTGGGAAATGTAAAGTTACCGTAACTAATATCTGGGTCAGGCTCCATGGACCCCTGGAACACTGAGGTAAAGTATGAAGCAAACACATTAGCCACCTCCCGGGCGCCACCAACAACACGACCCTCGTAAAACACCCTCGATGGAATACCAGATTTCGCACGCTTAGATCTTACAAAGTCCCAAAAACTGTTCGGGACAGTCTTGACGTTACCCTCAATGGTCCTATGATAATCCTCGAAATGTCGAAGAGTTTGATACTTAACCACAGCTCTTACGTATATACATAATGTGAGACTAAAACCGTAACGATCAAACCGTGACGATAAAACCGTAACGAATGTGACTTACACAAGGAAGTAGCGTATAATACCTTTCTCTTTCTTTCCGTTCTCTCATCCCTTCTCTTTCTGATAGCATAGTATATACTCATGAAGTCAGGTACAAGCAACTCGAAAACGCCATGAGCCGACGCGGAACGCCTGGCAGATGTGAAACATCGAAATAATTTTGTATAAGTTATATGCATAAAAGAACAGATTACGACATAATGAAAAGATAAAGCTTTATAAATTTGTTTAATAAAATAATGACTACGTATTGTAGGTTTATATTAAATTATTTAGCGTGGCGATACGCCGTCCTCTCGTTATATACTATACACTCTTGCGTCTTTATTTTACATAGTATTGACGACCGAATGGTCTAAGTCAGTGGTTTCCAAACTTTATTTCATCGCGGCTCCCTTCAAAATATTTGATCATATGGCGCCTCCCTTCCATTTTATAAAATACTAAAAACACAAAAATGTCCAGTACTAAAACATTTATTAAGATAAACTCTTATACACAAGAAAACAATATTTTATTATTGTCGCTCAATGAGAAGGATGTGCTTGTCTATTTGCACAAAGTTTATCAAATCTCGGTGTCATTGATGAGATAGCTACACGAAGCTCCTTTTCTACAACCAAACGAGCACGATATTTCGATTTTATTGCAGCCAATGCAGAAAATCCTGTTTCGTATAAATAATGTTGCAAACGGCAGTAAAACTTTTAGAGCTTTATCTGACAATATAACATATTCACTTTTAATATCTAGCCAAAATAGAATCAGAGATACATTCTGAAAATTTTTTTTTGAAGAAGAATCACAAGATAATTCAATCAAGTTTTCTTTCTCGATACTGCATCAAATTCGTCATGTCCTTCGTCGATAAATGGATTCTGTATCCCCGCATATTCTGTAAAATCAAGATCATCAAAATAATTCAAAAAATTAATTAACAGACCATCTAAGTGTTCAAAAAAATTTTTGTTTGCTTCTATATCAACTTGGGCGCATAAATTCAAAAATGGAAACATGTCAAACCTATTTTTTTCCAAATTTGTCTTCCTTATCTCCAATTTTTTTATGAATGCTTTCACTTTATTTTTTTGAATCAATAAATGCATTTGTGGCCTTTGCATTGATTCATTCAAATCACCCAATTTTCTAAAAATTTCCACCAAATAGGTGAGTTTGCTACATTGTAAGAGTAGCATCAGCAGCATAGTAGATAATGTGTACCTATTTGTTATGTATTGTATTAGCTGCACGTGCACTTTTCTTTTGTCTATCCTAGCTAATATTCGCGCCTCCCCTTAGACTAGTCCACGCCTCCCAGTTTGGAAAACGCTGGTCTAAGTACTGAACCCTGGTGCCGTATTTCTGGGTTCGAATCCCAGAGGTGATTCCTGGCTTTTTAAATTTTTTAATTTATAATTTCGTAAGAGCTCTTAGCCCCACATTTCAATAATAATTATTTCAACTTGGATTATTAGTATAAGTTATCACTTCTGTCGTGCGCCCCGACACGCACATGTTTCGTTTTTGCAAATTGTGTTCCTTCTATATTATCCGAAGGAACTTAGACTGGTGTCTCATGACACCGTTTCTTTTTTTTTCTTAGTTATATAGCAATAAAATGTTGTACAAAAACATTTTTCTAGCTCGTACAACTTGCAAAAGATGGCCATCTTCAAGAGATTTGCAGTAATCCACGTACGTTGGACAGCCTGCAATTGAGATTTGCTTTGGTAGGTGGCGTTTTTGAAGCATTCCATAAGAATTCTTCAGCAACAAATGATTGGGCACTATTGTTAGTGCAGTTAGTAACTAATGGTCTGATTGATCTCCATACGCATAGTTCCTTGTTCACCACAATCATAGATATGTTGGCGACTCTTATTCACTCAACATTATCGGTGGAGAGCCAAGTAAGTAGAAATCAGTACCCTACTAATATAATAACCGTATGTACTGTTTTATACCGGTGTAATTTGAAAAAAAAATTTAATTTTCAGGATGACGGCCGGAAGATGTACCTGAATCTAATGAAAAAACTGAAGAAGGAGGTTGGGGAGAGGCAAAACGCTTCGCTTCAACATATTCGTCAGTTATTACCAATAACCAGATTAGTCACAGAAATAATTGCCGTAGAACCTATTGGTTCACTCACAGATAGCAAGGGAAATAAAATAAGCTTTGATAGTATTGATAAGAAACATGGTTTTCAAGTGAGTTCTCACGCTAATGCACCGCATAAGTCAACAATGTTTCGAAGTTGACTATGCTCTTTGTCCTGTTCTTTTAGGTTACAGACAAGCAGAGAGTAAGCAACTGGGACATCCTAGAAGGTATGAAAAATCCAGCACCCCTATCTTGGTCGTGGTTTGGCGCAGTTAGATTGGAACGAAAACCACTAGCTTCTGAAGACACACATAGACTGCTCAAATACCACACCCACAATTTACAAAGACCCGCATCTTATTACTTAGATCCTCCTCCACTGCCACCAGAAGATCTGGAACCTCTTCAGGACAAACCAGTGAGTGATAACTTAGCAAATAAAGTATAATGATTATTGAAACTGAAACTTGCTATAGCTTCAAAAATTATTCACTCTTCTTCACAGTTCTTGTTCACAGTTACATGTATATGTAATATAAGATGGCGGGCGATGAGAACACATCTTCAATAAGCTCAGCTAAAACAGTCTTTAAGAAAGTGAAATTCAAGTGCTGCAAGACTGAAGAGTTCAATAATTTATTCTGTGTAAAGTGCGGTGGTTTATACCATTATTCTTATGCTGAAAGAGACTTTGAAAATATCACCATTAGTGGAAATGATTCACGAATATTATGCTGCGGCGATGTCGCAGAAATTGCAATTATGTAAAACAATCTGGGAAGTGAGTATAAAATCAAAGAATTAGAGGCAAAATTGGATAAAGCACCATCCGAAAATATACTGCTGAGAGAATTAGTGAAAGAAATTCAAGAAAAGAACATCATCTTAATGGATAATAACAAATTGTTAATGGATAGGTTATTGACCATGGAAGAAAAAATCAATACAAAAACTCGTATTGCAAACTATCAAAACAATGATAATATGAAGGAAGCGTCCTTGACCTCGGACAGTATCTGCAATCATCGAGTGAGGCTAGTAGTTCTTAAGACCCGAACTCTGTGATACTGAGTAGAGCGTCGGCTCTCGATACAGAAACTACAGTTTCGGAGGGCGCGCGCATACCACAGAATCCAAACTTTTCACAATCACAACAACAATCACTCAAAAGTAAAATGGACTTTCAAAATAACTCAAATATTAATCTCACAACTAAGGCAGCAATCGCTAAATCCGTACCGCCAAATATTTCAATATTGGCTAATAAGACGGACGATGCTTCCAACCTGGATGGATATGCAGCAATAACTAAGAAGTTACCACCTGCAAAGAACGAAGCAGTTGTAAATATGCCTGTAAATAAGCAATTCACCAAGAAAAAGCGCATAGCTAAAAGGCTAGGAACAGCCCAATCATATGATACAGAAGCAGGTTTTAGTGGTATAGAAAAAAAAGCCTGGTTCTTTGTTAATAGAGTCAGACCCCATGTTACAGATAGTACCATAAAATCGTACATTGCTGCTAAACCTGGCTTTGAAACAGAAAAAGTTGAAGTCAAAGAACTAGAATTTATTAAAAAGACAGGTGATTTAAAAAGCTTCCTTGTGAAAGTTCCCTTCACGAAAAAGGATGAATTATATTATCCAGAATTCTGGCCTAGCAATATTGCTTTTGGACGATTCAACTTCAACATCTACAATAAAAATCGCCCTGAAAATGATTTTTTATAAAGGCAAAGGTGGGAAATAAGTCAACAACATCTACTAATCACTTTAACTCGGAATCCCACCTTAACAAGAACTCGCTCCCTGCGTATAGCAGCAAAGCTGTGGTTACATTACTTAATCAGAACGTTAGATCGTTAGGGAATGCTATCGAGCAATTAGAGGTTATAACTGAAACTAAACATGTTAACCTATTGTGCATAACAGAGCATTGGAAGAGTCATGAGGAGCTCTGCCATCATGGCATCAAAAATTTTAACTTGACCTCATCTTTTTGTCGCAACTCAAAGGAACATGGTGGAGCAGCCATTTACTTAAAAAAAGGATTACAATGGAAACCCTTCAAAAATGTAGAATCCTTATCAGTAGCTAGACTCATCGAATGTTCAGGAATAGAAATTACTTCCAAAGAAGCTTCCCTTTTAGTGGTATGCTTATATCGACCACCAAGTGGCCCCATCAAAATATTCCTTAAAAAACTTGACGATTTACTACATAAAATATTCCACAAAGAGAAGGTGATAATTCTCACTGGAGACTTTAATATCAACATAAGAGATATGAATAGTGGCACTACTCGTCAATTACTGAACCTACTTAGTTTTTATAACCTACATCCTACAATAGATGAAGATACTAGAATAACTGCATCCTCTAGCAGTTGTATTGACAATATTTTTATAAATAACAGAGAGGTGAAGGCTGAAGTGGTATACACACATATCTCAGACCACACCGCTCAATTATTGGAGGTTACCATTAATTCATGTATTTTATTAGTTTTATATTATTAATTATGTGAAATATTTAAACAGCAGTGGTCCACATATTAATACACTAGCGATAATTTCTTGATTAACACAAGAAAGACTGAAAAAGACTGACAGTGAAAAAAAATCAGAAAAGAACTAACATGAGAGAAATTTAAAAAATTAAAAAATATTAGTATTATTCTATAAACAGACTGAAAATAGTTTACAGTTCCATAATATAATCCACATTGTATTCGATATAGATGTATAGTTTGAGAAAGTGTTAATTTGTTGTCAACCATGTTGAATAGGAATTAAAACAATAACATTACTGTTGTAGTAACTTGATTGAAAATTACTAAAAATTTAACGAATTTTTTCTTATCTTAGAGAGTATTATTGAGTAAATATGTTACAGGACTCGAATCTGAAGGCCGATACACCCTCTTCCGTTGATCAAAGCCCTATAACTCTCGGTAAGGGTCGAGGAAAAGGTCAACGAAAACCTCGCAAACCGAAATCCGTACCTCCTCTGCAGGTTAATCCTATGGTCGGTATGGCTCAAAACCTCAATCCTCAACAATCGGGTATGCATGTACCGGTGCCTAGTGGTAACCAGCAGATGGGGCACAACATGGGCTACGGACAAGGTATGCCACCTCAGGGGCAACAGTACGCGGGAAATCCAAATCAGCAACAGTGGTATAATGCTCAGCAACAACAGCCTGGATATTATCCACCCCAGATGCAGAGTGGTAAGATCTAATTTTTTTCGATAATTGATTTTAAAATATTCGATTTTGTCATCATCTAGAACCTTCAAGATATTATACAGACGTTGCTTGATTATAGAAGAAAACATCAAGAAACTGTCTTCAATAATTTGAGGTCTTCTTATGGTATATATATATATATATATATATATATATATATATATATATATATATATATATATATATATATATATATATATACCTATATATATATATATACAGGGTTGCGATAAAGTATGGAACCAAGTAAATATCTTTCGAAAGAAATGGAGAATATTTATGAAATTTTGCAGGTAAGTCCATTGGCGCAAAATGCATCTGATGTATGATTTTTTGTTGATAATATACTTCCGGTTGTACCGGAAATAGACCTTAGGTCGCTTATTTCAAATGGGATATCCTATATATTATTACATTTTTGGATTCTACTTAAGATTCTAGGCAGATTCTATGCATCATGTCCTATAACTAAGTCTGAGCGTTTTTGACATATTTAGGTTTTTATGTCAAAAACGACGATTGCAAGCCCTAATATAATTATCAATTGTTCCTATAAGGAAGCCTTTTTTTCTTACTTTGGGTTAGATTCCTTGTTGAAAAGGACTCACTCTAATAGATTTTGAATAATATTTGGATAACTAGTTATACATGGTGTGCAAAAAATAAGATCTAAAATGAGATTGAGAAAACTGACAAAAATCAATTTTCTCAAATGGAAACCCCCCATTTTCTTTATTCTGTAGTATTAAGCATTTAAAAAGAAGGTAACTTTGTATGAGGTTATCTTCACCTAAAATTTGAAGTTTTCGAAATATTGCCAATTTGATATTTTTATATGGCAATTTTGCATTCAATCGTTAAACAATTAGATCTAGGATAGCCACGATCGTATTTGACATTTCAAATCATCGTTATACTCGTTTATTACTTACTACATATGCATACACACAACATCAATTTGTTTATCTGAACGTTTTTTTACGGTAATTTAAAAAACTCAAAGCAAGTTGAATTGATTTTTGTCAGTTTTCTCAATCTCATTTTATATCTTATTTTTTTCACACCCTGTATGACTAGTTATCCAAATATTATACAAAATCTATTAAAGTAGGTCCTTTTCAACAAGGAATTTAACCAAAGTGAGTAAAAAAAGCTTACTTATAGGAACAACTGATAATTATATCAGGGCTTGCAATCGTCGTTTTTGACATAAAAACCTAAATATGTCAAAAACGCTTAGACTTAGGTATAGGACATGATGCATAGAATCTGCCTAGAATGTTAAGTAGAATCCAAAAATGTAATAATATATGGGGTATCCCATTTGAAATAAGCGACTTAGGGTCTATTTCCGGTACAACCGGAAGTATATTATCAACAAGAAATCATACATCAGATGCATTTTGCGCCATTGGACTATTCTCCTTTTCGTTCGAAAGATATTTACTTGGTTCCATACTTTATCGCAACCCTGTATATATATATATATATATATATATATATATATATATATATATATATATATATATATATAATATATATATATATATATATATATATATTATATATATATATTATATTTATATATATATATATATATATATATATATATTATATATATATATATATATATATATATATATATATATATATATATATAATATATATATATATATATATATATATATATATATATATATATAATATATATTATATTATATATATATATATATATATATATATATATATATATATATATATATAATAATAATAATAATAATTTATTTTCAAAAATACACATTGTAACAATGTTTACATAATTTACAATACGATAACTATTTCAATCTAACAAACATTTTCTTTCTGACACTTAGGCATAACATGTATGCCTGTATGTGTCTAATACAGTATTACATTGTAAGAAGATTAAATGCTGTTTTTTTGTTTCTTCATCCCAGCACAAAAAAAAACAAAAACATAAACAGTGAGAGACCGCTCATCTACCACTAAAAAGGAGCTAAAACATGCCCTCAAAATGCCCTGGGTTATCAAAAATAAACTGTTTGCAACTTATAATAAATTTTTTTACATTAGATATGTTCTTTATTGTGAGGGGTAATACGTTATAAAACCTTGCTGCAGCAAAGCTATGAAGAGATCTGCGGCTTAAAATTTTTTGATACTTTGGTATAGTTACATTTTTATTGGCCTTACTACGTGTATTTTGCAAGTGATCAATGAGAATCTCCGATCTATCCCTTCTGTGCATAAAACTGCAGGCAGACAAAATGTAAAGTTGCCGTATATCAAAGAGTTTTTCGTTGTATAATTGCTTAGTGGGGTATTATTTTTTTTTTTTGAAAATAACCTTCAATACATAATTTTGGACAGTTTGTAATGATTTCAAGTTAGTCTTATAGGCACTTCCCCATGCTGTAATACCGTACCGTAATAAAGATTCGACTAGAGCTTTATAGATTAATAGTGTAAGTCTGTCATTGAGTATTTCTCTTAAAATGTAAAATTTATATACAAGCTTTCTGATTTTGGTTACTACAAAGTTGATGTGATTTGTCCATTTTAGGTGTTGATCGATTACTATTCCCAGGTATTTTGTTTTTTCACAAGAATTAATAAAATCATTTTCATTTATACAAATTCTGTCGTCCGGTCTGGTCTTATTTACTGGGGAAAAAGCAATGTAATTAGTTTTTTGTAGGTTCAAAGAAAGTTTGAAACTTTCTAACCAATTTTTAACAAGATTGAACCCTATTTTAACTTTTTCTTTGGTTTCATGCCAAGTTTTACCCTTGAATATTAAGGCCGTGTCGTCCGCATATGAGACAGCCACACCCTCAAGATTCAGACTCAGAAGTGAGTTTATGTATGTTATAAACAAAACTGGACCCAATATGGTCCCTTGGGGAACACCTGTTTTTATTACTTCTGGGGAACTAACAGTATATCATCATCATCATATGCAGCTATGGTCTACCGTTAAGTACGGTGCAGCCTCCTCGCATATCCTTCCTTCATTCCTGCCCATGTACTACGTTGTTGAGCAGCTTGATACCAGTTTGTTCCTGCTTCTTTCCTGATATCATAATCCCATCTTATATTGGGGCGCCTCTTCGGCCTTTTGACGCCTCTTGGGTACCACTGTGTTGTCCTTATGGTCCATCTATTGTCGGTCCTTCTCGCTAGGTGCCCTGCCCATTGCCATTTGAGGGATTTTATTCTGTGGATGACGTCTATTACCTGGGTCTTTCCTCTAATCCACTCTATTGTCTTACGGTCCCTCTTTGTTATGCCGAGCATACACCGCTCCTTAGACCTTTGTGCAACCTGGAGTTTCCTTATGAACTCTTGCTTCAGTGCCCAGGTTTCACAGCCGTACGTCATGACTGGTATTATCAGCTGATCGAAGGCTCGCTTCTTTAGGCGGAGTGGCATTCTTGACTTAAAGATGATGGAATTTTGTCCGAATACTTTCCATGCCAATTTTATTCTTCTGTTGATTTCCGGAAGTAGTGAACCAGACTTATGTATTAATTGTCCCAGGTATTTATATTCGTCCACTACTCAAGTGTGGTATCGCTGACCGTGATATCGTGATTTTCTACCATTTCATTGTACATGACTTTCGTTTTGTTCAAGTTCATCTTTAGGCCTACTTCATTGCTCACTATGTTAAGCTCGTTGATTTGTTGTTGTAGTTCTTCAGGGCTGTTCGCGATTAGGACAATGTCGTCAGCGATACTTAGATGGTTTAGATATTCTCCATCTATCTTCATACCTCTTCCGTTCCAGTCCAATTTTTGGAAGATGTTCTCCAAGGTGGCCGTGAAGAGCTTCGGAGATATTGGATCTCCCTGTCGGACTTCTTTGCTTGTAGGGAATTCTGGGGTTCCGTCGTATATACTTACTCTAGCTCTAGCCTCTTTGTATATGTTGGCCAGAGTTGTTATATACTGACTGTCGACACCTTGATGGGTGAGGGCTTCAATTACTGCTTTGGGGTATATCGAGTCGAATGCCTTCTCGAAGTCTATGAAGGCTAGTGCTAATGGTAGCTCGTATTCTTTTGTTCTACTGATTACTTCCCTAAGCGTGTGGATGTGGTCAATTGTACTGAAGCCACTTCTAAAGCCAACTTGTTCTCGTGGTTGTTCATCATCTAATATTTTCTGTGTTCTATTTGTGATGATCTTTGTGAAGATTTTATAGATTACCGGCAGTAGGCTTATTGGTCTGTAGTTCCTTATATCTTCCTTACTGCCCTTCTTGTGAATCAGTATTATGTTTGCGCTGTTCCACTGCTGCGATATTTTCCGTGTTCTTAGGCAGTTGGTGTAGATACCTGCTAATATCTATATATATATATATATATATATATATATATATATATATATATATATATAATATATATATATATATATATCTATATATATATATATATATATATATATATATATATATATATATATATATATATATATATATATATATATGTTTACTATTATTTTGTACAGCAGCATTAACTTCTCACTAGTGTTGTTGATACAAACTAATTGGGCGCTTGATTACATTTTCAATTCAAGTATCATAAATACCATATTGTAATTAACACTTTTTGACTACAGTATAGTATTTATGGCAAATATTACTCTTAATATTTAGTAATAAAAATAAAACAACCATAAAATAATAAAAACTGCTCAACTCAAGATGGCTCTTCCCTGGTAATATTTATTATACCAATCAAGTTCAATTTAATTTATTATAGACACCTATCGAAGAAATTCAACATTTAGATGAAAATATGCAGCTCTAATTCGGCCCACAATGATAATTTTCATCTTTGAATGGTATACTTGCAAAAATATTCTCCACTGTTTTGGTGTTATCTATTACACCAGTCCTAATTATAACTTCTTATTTTCAATAGCTCGTTTTGAGAGACCTCCAATCAACCAATCTAAACAGGCTCTGTCCAACATGTTGAGACAAAGACTTCCACACAACCAGTTTATGTCTCCCGGTCAAACGGGTCCGGGACCCAACCCGGCCGGACCAGGGGCTTATCCTGCAATGCAGAGGTTTCCAAGACAGCCGATCAGACAACCTCATCCTGGAGCGATGCAATCGAATCAGGTAGGTCATATTCCCCTTATATTATAAGAATTTCTTTTTTTTTTATTTTTTCAAAGTTTTTACTAAATGTAACAAAAAATATATATTTCTGCTTTCAAAGAGCATCAAGAAAAATCCTAAATTTAACTGGACAAATACGCCTACTAAACACACTTAGATAACTGACATTCTGGATATTATAAGGTTCGTTCCAACCGGCATCAGAAACATTTTCTTACAGTCAGGATTGTGCGCAGTAACTTGAATGCGTTCCAACCAGAATCACAAACGATTAGGAAACGGTCAGTTTTGCGTCCCATCCAAGGTTGCAAACTGTTTGAAGACTATCAGAACGGTTTGCGGATTATCTTCTGACCGTTCATCTGGCGCATGTGTAGAGCTATTATTTTTCAGATGGTGACAATTTCTTTAAGACCTTTTGCTTATTTTTATTCACCTAACCTATTGTCACATAAAAACTCGCATTATACTCTCTGCATATTTATGTTATGTATTCTTGTTCGGTGAAACTAAAAAAATGGCATATATTTCATAAATAACAAACTTACATTTTATTTTAGGTACTACATTTACTTTTCACATTGCACTAAAATATTAATTGCACTAACACATTAATTAAAAAAAGAATCCTAAAATTAAAGTAAAAAAATATTAAAAAATGAATGTAAGAAAAAAAATCTGAAAGTTGCTTAGTAAAACGTTGCAGAAAGTCTTTCGAACAAGTAGAACAGCTTCTATTTTTTAAAAGATCATCTCTTTCACTCAGAAGTTCATTTCTTTCCTTCATTAAGATAAGTTTTTGTTTATGCACCTCCAACTTCTCTTTTTCAAGTACTATTCTATCTCTATTGTATTCTTTCCTATCTCTTCGTGTTTGCTCTATTGTAACATTTCTGTTTGTGGTAGGATTTTTTTTAATGAGAAGCTCTTCCCTGGGGCCTGACCCACTACTTCCAGTAAATTATCAGTTGTTCCAACCATAGATCAGGAAACCAATATTTTACAGACATGCGCGTTGAGAACGATTTGCAAACTGTTGGAAATCTGTTTGTGATTCAAGGTTGGAACAAACCTATATATATATAGGGAAAACATAATAAGCGATACGCCCCCTACCGGTGTCGAATATTACTAGAGCATGGGAGATAGATTGCTTTGTTTACATCTGTTTACGTGTATTTTATATGAGAAGTTGTTGAGTTTTAATTGTATTTTGGATCGTTTACAAACGTTCAGAAGTGATGAATCACTATTGTTGTGTATTCTATTGTTCATATTGGGCAAAAAAAAACCGAATATAGCTTACATACCTTTTCGAAAGCTGGACAATTCAAAGTTACATTCCAAACAAAGTTGGGAAACAAGGAAATGATGGACAGAAGAAAGGTGTGGATTCATAACTTGAAGATTAAAAAAAAATGTCTGAACATAAGAGAGTTGTTCTTTACAGTTTACTGAGAATAATTATTTTCCCTGCAGTGAGTTTGTGGATTTTTCCATATAGAATTATACCAACTAATGATGTGCAATTTTCAGCTAACCGAAAACGTAGAGTTTTTGAAGTCCAATGCTATCCCAACGAAAAATCTTCCACTTTTATCGGAATCTGAACCTGGGCCATCATCCAGAGATTCTAGATTATTGTATTTTCTTTCATGTAACAACCAGAGATACTATTAAAATAATAATAATAACAAATGATGTTTATTTGCACAACCAAAATAACAGTTTATCATAACATCAAGAATATGAAATAAATCTGGACTCTATAGCTAGGTGAAAACTAAAATATTCAATTATATAATCAGGAAAACAGAGATTCTATCAAAAAAACCAGACTCTCAGAAGTCCACCGTACTTTTAGGATAGCTGTTATACGTCAGGAAAATTCAAAAAATATAATAACTTATTACGTTCAAACCATTCAAGCAGAGTATTCATATTAATTCTTCTTTTATTTCATGTTGTTACTTTCAGTTTAGCTGGTAAGTACTTAGTTTTGTCCATTATACTCAAAAATTCTTCAGTTCGTAATGAAAGTAGACATGTCAGAGATGTTTTCTTGAAACTTTTGAAAGTTTTTTTATTTTTTAAATAAATAGGTGTTCTATCATACAGCCTTTTCATGAGGTATACATAGTTCCTTCAACCAATTAATTTATTCGTCCTCTACTTATTTTATTATTGATTTTCATGTTCAATGATAAAAACTCAGTGTAAATTTCAACTTGATGTAGGTAGGTTATCTACTGTTGAACAGAGATAAAATTGTCCAAGTCCAAAAAAAAACACAAATTATGACTATAAACGTTCGAAAACTCAAAACGAAATGAACGTAAATACCATTACAACCAATGTAAACAAACAGCTAATCTCCCATGCTCTAGTACCGATATTAGCCGTTCCGGCGCTACGATCTTAATTTCGGACGCCTATATATATATATATATATATATATATATATATATATAATATATATATATATATATATATATATAGTATATATATATATATATATATATATATATATATATATATATATAAGTATATATATATATATATATATAATATATATATATATTATATATATATATATATATATTTATATATATTTTTCGAAAAACAAACGTTAATGTCTTATAGGTATGTAGAAATGATGCGTGAAGCATTAAATATGACGGTAATTACAGATACTAGAAAGAATATAAATTAAGAAATCTTGGGTATGAAATATTGTTTTGAGTTGCGATAAAATGAAACTAACTTCACTGCAATGTGAAAACAACTGTATACCGACTTCTGCATGTAGCTTATATGGTTTAATTTTTCAGGCTGCCTTATTTACTCAGCAGTATGGTAATATGCAGAATACGGTGAACCAGCCTTATGGAAATTACCCAACTAACAATATGATGGCAAACAATATGCCGAATAGTCAGCAAGTAATGCAAGGTGGCTCAGGTGCAATGTTCCCAGGGCAGCAACAAGGCTTTGGAGGCCAACAAAGACCTCAACCTGATTATCGGGGCATGGCACAGAATCCAAGGCAACAATATATCCAACAGGTGATAAAATTGATGATATTGGTACTACATTCATTTCGGTAGGATCATTCAAATAGAAAATTATTAAATTACAATTTCAAAGTTCATATATATTATGTTCAGTTTTGATTGTACCTCAAGTATTTGATTAGCGCATAACATACAGAATGTATAGTTTATTTACTAACTTAATGCCATTATTGATGTTAAATAATCAGATGAATGATATTCATACTCTTTTTTTTTTAACAGGAAATACAGTTTTGAACTTGCTATTTCTCTTCAAATATTCTGGATCAGTATATTTACTAAATACATTGTTATTCGATCACCATAATTAAATTATATATATATATATATATATATATATATATATATATATATATATATATATATATATAAATATATATATATATATATATATATAAATATAAGTATATAAATATAATATATATATATATATATATATATATATATATATATATATATATATATATATATATATATATAAACAGAATTCTTTCGTGTTAAACGATACACGTTCGTGGCAATAAAATGAAGTGAAACTAGAACATTTATTTGAAACTAATCAAACAAACCTCCTAGCGGAGCTGGTTATACGAGTTCACGAAACATCGAAATGCCTCCATATACCTTGGACGGTGTATGTTAGAAACATTAAGTTGTTTATCACAATCAACGGAAATGATAGACAGTCTGTTTCGCCCTTATTTGGGGCTCATCAGTATCATCTATCAAGTCGAAAGTGATAACCAACCAAATATTTCCAACGACGTTATATTTTCCTTCCAGTGACTATATGGCATATAAATATGACATAGCGCCACCAGTCGGAAACAATGAACCACATCCCACAGATAGAAGAAAACATTTCGGGCAACGAGAACTCGTACGTCCTGACACCCGAGGTGGTTTACTATAATCGCTAAGCAAGAGTAAAGTTGATACATCCATTCGATGTAATTCACCATTCACACGCCGCAAGTAACAAGCGCTCCAACAGAAATTCTTCCTGTTAACGATACACGTCGTGGCAATAAAAAGAAGTGAACTAGAACATTTTATTTGAAAACTAATCAAACAAACCTCCTAGCGGAGCGCCCCAAATAAGGGCGAAACAGACTGTCTATCATTTCCGTTGATTGTGATAAACAACTTATGTTTCTAAACATACACCATCCTAAGGTATATGGAGGCATTTCGATGTTTCGTGAACTCGTATAACCAGCTCCGCTAGGAGGTTTGTTTGATTAGTTTTCAAATAAATGTTTCTAGTTCACTTCATTTTATTGCCACGAACGTGTATCGTTAACACGAAGAATTCTGTTTTCATTTCATTTGCTACCTCTAAAAGGTATAAAATTGGAGCGCTTGTTACTTGCGGCGTGTGAATGTGAATTACATCGAATGGATGTATCAACTTTTACTCTTGCTTAGCGATTAATAGTAACCACCTTCGGTGTCAGGACGTACGAGTTCTCGTTGCCGAAATGTTTTCTTCTATCTGTGGGATGTGGTTCATTTGTTTCCGACTGGTGGCGCTATGTCATATTTATATGCCATATAGTCACTGGAAGGAAAATATAACGTCGTTGGAAATATTTGCGTTGGTTATCACTTTCGATGGATAGATGATACTGATGAGCCCCAAATAAGGGCGAAACAGACTGTCTATCATTTCCGTTGATTGTGATAAACAACTTAATGTTTCTAACATACACCGTCCAAGGTATATGGAGGCATTTTCGATGTTTCGTGAACTCGTATAACCAGCTCCGCTAGGAGGTTTGTTTTGATTAGTTTCAAATAAATGTTCTAGTTCACTTCATTATATATATATATAATATATATATATATATATATATATATATATATATATATATATATATATATATATATATATATTTATAATAGCTGACCCGGCAAACGTTGTTCTGCCATAGAAATTATTTTCATCTATCCTTCTATCTATTCATCTATCTGCCGATGTATCTCTATCTAACTATCTATCTAGATAGTTATCTATCTTTCTATCTATCTAATTATGTATCTATCATTCTATCTATCTATCTATCTACATATCTATCAATATATCTGACCCGGCAAACGTTGTTCTGCCATATGAATTATTTTTATCTATCTATCTTTCTATCTACTCATCTATCTGCCGATTTATATCTACCTATCTAACTATCTATCTATCTACCTATCTAGATAGTTATCTATCTTTCTATCTATCTATCTATCAGTGGCGGCTCGTGAGGTTTTGGTTTGAGGAGGCTACAAGAGGTGTTAAAAAATACACCATAGGCGAAAATTTTTAGGATTTCAAGGTCAACCGCGTTATAATTTAGAATCAAAGTTAAAACAAGCACCCTAAGCTTATTAATTTGTTTGGAAAAAAATTGTTTTCACTTTCGAGTGTATACCTTGAGACCTTAAAACTCCTATTTATAATATTCACAAAAACTCTTCTCAGCCAATTAATCAATTTCATCATATTTTTTTTTCTATCACAAAATAGGTACCTACCTACCTACTTAACGAATTTGTTACTTATTCGAGGAATTAATCAATTGTTGCCCAGCAAGAACCAACGGGGAGGTGAGAGTTTTTTCTTGCCAAAAATAAAATAGGACCCTCCCAAAAATAGATTAAAATAAAATTCTTGTCATAAAAGAAAAACAAAATAAAAATAAAATAAAATAATAAAATATACATTTATACCTAAAAAAAAATTTTAATAAATTCTTTGGCATAGACATCTATTTTTTATAATTCCTGCATTTGACGTGTTTTATACCAGTTTTGGTCCTTTTAATGAATAAATTGATTGATTGATTGATAGATGCCAATGCCAAGGCAGAAGCCTTAAATAAAAAATAATGTTTGCATAAAATCAAACAAAAAATTAATTCTTTTAAGATTTTTACAAGGAACAACGAAGTATTTGGTATAATACTAAGTAATATAAAGTATCTAGTACCACAAACAAAACCTGTAAAAAATAAAATGTGCAAAATATGTGTGGGACAGCAAATAAAAAGTTATATATTTTTGAAGATTAGCGGGATTCTGCGATCTTTAACGTTAGCAAAATGATCTATAATATCCTCATAAAATTTTTTGTCTTTCGCCATATGTTTTACCAATTCCTTTTCAATAGACAACAAACTAATATTTTTCAAACGATCCTGGCTCATTGAATTTCGTAAATAAGTTTTAATTCTCATCTTAAGAGTGGAAAACGAGCGCTCTACGGAAGCCGATGTCACCGGGGATAGAAACAATTAGACATAAGAGTTTATAAACTTGGGGTAAATCTTGATTCAAATCATTATCAAAAAAGGTATTTAATAGTCATGACATGATTTTCATTTTGCCCCAAAATTTCATTGTCATTATAAACAAACACACAGTTCACTCTTTAGGGCCAACCTTATCAAAAAAAGTGTATTTTTGACATAAATTTTCCAAAAAGGTTATCTGGAAAATTAGCCGAAAATCCGGTAAACAAATTTTTATTGAGTAATTCGAAGAAATGCAGTTCTTTCAAATCAGAGAACCTTATTTCTATTTGACCTCTAATAGTATCCAAAATTTCATAAAATATTTGCTTATAGTGAAGCTCCATATCTGCGAAACTGAATTTCTTTCGTTTTGGGCTAAATTGAGTCGTATCATCAGTCGTTTGAAATACAGAAAAATAGTTTTTTGAAATAAACTTCTGCACGAAATTCTGAAATTTTCTCCAAAAGAAACTTGAGCCGATTTCGTGAGTAAATCACATCTGAAACTTGTGCTGTAAGATTTGAAAAACTATTTCTGTTTGTTCAAAAATTAATCTAAAGATGTTTAAAAAATATATAAATTCCTTATCTTGTAAGTAAGATATTAATCCGCGTGCGGTATTTAAAGTTACTTTATCGGTGAAAAAATTCCTCACTTTCAACTATAGAATTAAGAGCCTCTAAAATTTTATCCTTATTATTGTGTATAGCAAAGATAGCTCTTGAAGTAAAATTCCACCTAGTTGGTGCGTTACTTGGAATTCTGTTACCTACTATTGCATCTAGAAATTTTGTGCGCGTTGTTGATTTTGAAAAAAAATGTTGAAAATGCAGATAAATTTGAAAAAAAAATTCTAACTTGCCTAATAGAACTACAAGCGTTACTTAAAACCAAATTCAGGTTATGTGGCATAACAATGTGTAAAAATAGCTTGAGGAGCAACAGATTTAATTTTTTGTTTGTAGACCGTTTAAATGGCCAGCCATAACCGCTGCGCCGTCATAGGTTTTGTGCTATAAGTTTAGATTGAAAATTAAACTTCGAAAATTTCTCATTTAAAAAATCGAATAAATCGTTGGCAGACCTTCCAGAACTGACATCATGAAAACCTAAAAATATCTCAAATAATGTTCCATCTTTTACGAACCTGCATATTATCACTGTTCTTATCAAAACTTTATCCTCATAACTTAGAGCACTAAAGTTATGGATAACAAATATTCCACTAAGTCACCATTGAAATTTTTGAAATTAACTTCAGATTCAGTAATGTTTACACAAATACGCGAACTCTTTCTGGCGGCCATTAGCATTAGCGAATTACGACCATTGACCTAGCCTAACCTTTATAACGTCTATGATTACGACACATTAACGATTTCCAACGAAAATTGACTCGATGGTACGCGTTGTCTATAGTTGTGATTGGGCTCCTTCCGTGTTGCCATTTACATGTGTTTTGCTTTAATATTGCAATCAAGTATTCTCTTTTTGAGTGGTGTGAGTTTGCTTTTGTGTGGGAGGCATAATGAACGTTGAGAATATACCTTTCCATGCCTCCGCAGCATTGCCACAAATCTTGAAATGAATGAAATGCAGTAAATGTAAATACCTTCTATCTTAATTAATAAATTATATTATATAATGTAGGTTGAAAGGAAGGTAGGTGCATAAAATAATATGATTTTGATTAATATAAATATGCTGAATGCTGACTATTCAATATAATATATATATATTAGTGATACACGGAATATTTTTGAGGAGGCTTAGCCTCCTTAGCCTCCTTTGACTAGCCGCCACTGATATCTTTCTATCTATCTATTCAACAATCTATATATCATTATATCTATCTATCTGACCCGGAAAACGTTGTTGAAATTATTAAAATGACTATTAAAAATAATGGGTGGTTTATAGAAGGGTGAATATTCAGAGTTGTATGTATTTTTTAACATCATATAAAAATAAAAAAATTCGTCCAAAAAATTTATAAAAATGTTTGGGGGCTAGTATAAGCAATGGACCACCCTCATCACTTAGGGGTATGAAAAATGTATTACGACCTATTCTCAAACTGACCTTTGTTATTTTCGATTGCCATCTTGCAACCCTATTGTGGATCTGTGGATAAAATTTAAAAAAATGAAAATCGCGATGGAATTTTTATTCCAATTCATGACAAAATAAAAATGAAAATCTTGCCAAAAAAATTGAAGATTATAATCAACAAATGAAAATAGGGGTTGATCGTACAGGGTGAAAATTTAACGTTGTATGTAGTTTTGAATTCTGTATCATAAAGAAAATTGAACAAAAAATTTTGTCTGAAATATAAAAAATTAAAATTGAGTGGTGGGACCACCCTCAACGTTTAGGGGGATCAAAAATAGATTTTGTCCGATTCTCAGACCTAACCGATATGAACACAAAATTTCATGAGAATCGGCCGAGCTATTTCGGAGGAATTTAACAAATAAAAAATAGGGGTTGATCATAGAGGGGTGAAAACTTGGGGTTGTATGTATTTTTGAATGCTGTATCATAAAAAAAATTGAACAGACAATTTTGTCTGAAAAATAAAAATTAAGGGGTGGATCACCCTTAATATTCAGGGGGATGAAAAATAGATGTTGGCCGATTCTCAGACCTACCCGATATGCACACAAAATTTCACTATATATATATATATATATATATATATATATATATATATATATTAAGAGTAGTAGACTAAACTAAGTAGGTATATTTCAATCTTTCAGAATTACAAAATATGCTATATTTTCCATTGTTGTAAAAATGATATGAAATAGCTCTAAATTAAGTATTGTCAACTTTGTTGTCAAAATGATGGCAATAGAGAAAGTTTTACCGCAATATTTACGTTACAAATGTTTAACTGGAATATAATTTTGTTTAGGTTCCTAACGTGACCATGAATGCCAACATGAACTCTGTAGGAGCCATGGGAGGCCAACAAGCATATTCCCGAACAAATGCACAAAGTATACAACCTGGTATACAGGGTCTGCCGAATCAGTTCCAACAACAACAGCAGCAACAACAACAGCAGCAGCAGCAACAACAAAGAATGAAGCAGCAAATGATGGCTATGCAGCAACAGCACCAGGGTGGCCCTCAGGGACAGCAACAGTCACCCAATCTTGTCTCGCACTTGAGGCAGATGCAATATCATTCACAGCCCCCACCGTACAACATGTAAAAATTGTTACATTGAAAGTATTACGATGTTTTACTATTTTGTAAATATAGACATTAGTTAATTAGTTTCGAGAATAATTTTAAGTCTTATAGTTTGGGAAATCGATACGATATGATATATAATTTGTGTGTTGTAAGATTATATAATAAATCTTGAGAATAAATCAAATTGTAATCTTTGGACTATTGTGAGTATTTACTGGAGATATTCAATATAATTTACATTAGTTTATTATGGTAATTTTCTTTATGAGACATTTTCAATACCTACCAACGGAAAAATATTTAGACAATGCTCCACGTAACTTGTCCTTACAAATATTACTCTTTTTTTCCATTACATAAAGTGAACAAGGAAAATTTTTTAATTATTTAAAAAAATTATCAAACAACTTTCCAAGGAAGCTGGTTATACGTATTCAGAGACATAAAATTTGCATTCACAATCGAACGGTGAATTATAGAAATTGTCAAGTCACCCCGACTCAAAATCTGCATACAGCTGTTTCGATCTTATTAGATCTCATCAGTGCAGCTTATTTGACTCGGAGTGATTTAACAAATATACAAATCGTGGTCAGTAACACTGGCTGGATAACAATCCAGAGCGCCATCCCACCAAAGATATTGGGAAACAACAATTCACCGCTTAGACTGAAAATGCAGAAATTCGTCGCTTAAACACATACCTCCTGATATGAAAATATCTACTCTACAACAGTGGTGTATATGATTCCAAGGCACACTAACATAGTGATTTAAAACCTTTGGATATACTCACGAGAGCGCGCTTCGAATATTCTAGTCGCTTAATACGCAAAATACAACAATCAAATCATGAAAAACATACTAGTTGACCATGGTCAATTTCATACATTACATAAAGTGAACAAGGGAAATTCTTTAATAATTTAAAAAAATTATCAAACAACTTTCCAAGGAAGCTGGTTATAGGTATTCAGCGCGCTCTCGTGAGTATATCCAAAGGTTTTAAATCACTATGTTAGTGTGCCTTGGAATCATATACACCACTGTTGTAGAGTAGATATCTTCATATCAGGAGGTACGTGTTTAAGCGACGAATTTCTGCATTTTCAGTCTAAGCGGTGAATTGTTGTTTCCCAATATCTCTGGTGGGATGGCGCTCTGGATTGTTATCCAGCCAGTGTTACTGACCACGATTTGTATTGGGGAACAATTAGAAATTTGTTAATTCACTCCGAGTCAAATAAGCTGCACTGATGAGATCTAATAAGATCGAATCAGCTGTATGCAGATTTTGAGTCGGGGTGACTTGACAATTTCTATAATTCTGAATTCACCGTTCGATTGTGAATGCAGATTTTACGTTGCTGAATACGTATAACCAGCAAACCAGCTTCCTTGGAAAGTTGTTTGATAATTTTTTTAAATTATTAAAGAATTTTCCTTGTTCACTTTATGTAATGTATGAAATTGACCATGGTCGACTAGTATGTTTTTCATGATTTGATTACTCTTTTTTCCACATAACATTTTCGTAACGGTAGAAGTCAAAAAAACCGGTGAAAGATTAAAAATCAATATTTCAGTTCGAAATATTACATAACAGGAGAGGGACGTATATAAACGTGTTTTGGGCTAGTATACCCGGAAAATTTAGTTCCTGTTAGTACTGTCAGATGGCAGCGTGGTCGAGAACCGGACGTTTCTGAGTGGCCGCCTATTTCTCATGTCGAACAGACCAATTATGAAAAACAAGAAGAGTATATGTATTCCACGAAAAAAAAGAAGTAATTGGTCGAATTTGGATTGGGTACCATCTTATTTTATTAATCTGTATACTTCAAACTATTAACGATTGTTTAATGAAATTTCACCTTATAGTACTATGGTTCGTCAAAATTACGACGGTCGAACCAATTTAATCGGTCAACTTCGAGATTATTCGTGAGCCACTTTAGCGCGCCTGTGAGTTTTCATCAGTTGGTGTCTACATGCCACTGTTGCCAGGGGATGTGTAAAATTTGTTGAGTGAATGTTTTTTAGATAGCTGGAAAATCCGTCGTCAAATTTACGACACGATGGTATTTTATTGTAGAACCACAGGCAGCATCAAGTAATGAAAATACACCTACTGAAGGAAAAAGTACCATAGGGGGCGTTCAAGTATTACGTAACGCAATTTGGGGGTTGGGAGGGTCTTGTGAAACGTTACGATGCGTTACATGGGCGGGAGGGGTTTCGAACAACGCGTTACGTAACATTGATTTTTATTAAAATAAAAAACTAGGGAATTTGAATCACTCAAGTTGGGAACCCTTTTCGTTTATGTCTCACGGGGAATCCTTCGATTGTATTGTATACGTCAGTTTTATTTTGTTCTCCCAAGTTGGCAACTCTATCCTTTTATGTTTTATGGGGAATACCTCGACTGTATTCTTCGTCATTTATATTTTGTTTCCGTTGTCAGTTTAGATTATGTGTTTTAAACGCGTTATACACAGGAGCACATTTCTGTAGTCAGTGTTGTAGAAGTAACTTCATACTGTAATGTCCCCAAAAGAGATTTGCATCATCAGCTGTTTTTGCACTATAAAGGCTCTCATGCTGACTTGCTGCCGCAACTGTGCCAACGAAATTTAGAAAACGGCTAATGCGCGTATGAATCCTGCTGTTTCGTCTTGAGGAGTGCATTGAAAACATCCTTTCCGGATAATATCTACTATCCTGCCGCCACCGTGCCCATGCCAAATCCTTCAGATCACAAGCAAGCTCACGGTACCTAGTCAGCTAAACAAAGGATCATGCAAGCATTCACTACTTCTTGAGAGGTTGTCCGTTTATCTGTCGCCTCCTTTATATGGGTTCAAACAGTTGCCGTACGATTTCTTTTGACCATCAGTACAATGCGACTTCAAGAACAGAATATGTGCAACCTGTGGGATCTACTTCACATCACACAATTGTGTGCAAATGCAGTCTGAGTGAGCAAAGGAACAGTAACTCCAACTGAATTGTTTTTTTACATACCTACTTAATTGAATTATGGCTGATTTTTTAGGTTTCGTTTCTAATTGCATTGCCAAAAAAATAAAATATGCTATTTTATTTTAGAGTTTATAAGTGAAAAAACTCTATCGCAGTAAGTTGCATTAGGAAAGCAGGTTTTCATACCGTATCCATTTTGAAAATCTACTTATTCAATTGAATTTTTTTTCCAAATTCGAACCGGCCTTCCTCCTATTTAAAACACCAACTTTGAACTATCTGCCTACCAACTTTCAAACCTATTGCAAAATTGAGCCATCTATCGCGTAAACAAGAATCATTTCCTTCCTTTGAGGTAGTTTAACTCAACCCAATCAAACCACCAAAATCAGTATAATCCAAAATATCATTCGAAACTACATACTCCTGAGGTTTCAACCCTATTGCTCCAAAATAGCGCCATTCACCGTGCAAACAATATTTCTTTCCTTTCTCGGAGGTCAACCCTCCAACCAATTCTTACCAAAAGAAATCCCATTCAGAATATCACACGAAACTACCTACTTACAAACATTGCGCCCTTTAACTTGTATAAAAGATTTATTGCCTCCCCGGGGGGCCACCTCTAACCAATTCCCACCAAAAGTAATCCCGCTCAAGATATCATACGGAACTATCTACTTACAAACTTTCCACCCTATTGCTCCAAAATTGCGACCTTCATCGTATGAACAAGTTTAAAATACATTCGCACATACAAACCTATATACATACGAACATAAATATATATATATATATATATATATATATATATATATATATATAATTGTATATATATATATATATATATATATATATATATATATATATATATATATATATATATATATATATATATATATATATATATATATATATATATATATATACCTATATATACCTATATATAAAACAAATAAAAAAGGTATTTTAGCAACTCTTCGGTACATATTTGTGCCTTTTAGGTAAAAATGGTCACATGGGTGTTACGTAACGTTTATAGGGGGGAGGAGGGGTTCATGAAAACGTTACGCCGCGTTACATAGGGGGGAGGGAGGGTCAAAAATCTTCAAAAATTGCGTTACGTAATACTTGAATGCCCCCATATGCGCTATTTGCCCATCAAAGAAAAGATGCATGACCACCAAGTACTGCAATAAGTATAAACGATCTATATGTGCGAAACATAGATCCAATTAATACTTTGAACGTTAAAACTCCTTTCATTTATATAATGTACAATATATGTTCATTTTTTGATAAATAAATATGAAACATTTAATATTACAGCGTTTTTTGGAAATCTTATTTTTCTTGAACAGGTGCGGTAGTAATAACGCAAAATAAAAACACGATAGTAATCTAGGATTAGTATAAGATTCAGCCCCCAAACTTCAGAAAGGTTATAATAGTTGTTATTGTTTCAAGCATGTTGGGCCAGCTACTAAGGCTATTGTGCCCAGGGCAAGACAGCTCCAGCCAGGTCCCTGTTACCAGAGGTCTTGGGGATCCAATACCTGACTTGTTTTATTATAAACTCTAGAGGTTATGTTATGGGGTGTCTGTGGGGTAACATAAAAGGTTGACAATCTTCAACTGAAGGTTATAATGGTATAAGAATAAGAAATTTATTGATCCAAATAGCTGTTATACAACGTGTTATGCATAATAATATACAGATAGGATAAGTCAAAAGATTATACAAACAAAAAAAATAGGATAGAATAACAAAGCAAAAAAAAACATACATAACAAAAAATACTTTATGGGATCAGAAACCTATGATAATGCTACATTCATCACAAAACTCATTAAGTGAATAAAAAGAATACCGTATTAAGAAGTGCTTAATTTTCCGCTTAGAAATAGAGATAGTTCTGGCCTGCTTGATCTCTATAGGCAAATTATTAAAATATTTTGGCCCAGCATAACTAAGACACTTTCTGTAATAAAAGTGATTAAAGTGTGGTATTTTAAAATCATCTCTTTTTCGAGTATTATATTGATGATTTTCACCATTCAATACAAAAATATCTCTATTTACATAAACGTAACACAACAATTTATAAAGATATATACCAACAACAGTTAAAATATTATTATCACAGAATGTTTTCCTGCACGAGTCTCTGGGTTTTAAGCCAAAAATCATCCTGACTATTCTTTTCTGACAAACAAAAACTCTATTAAAATCTTGAGCCTGACCCCATGTTAAAACATGGAATGATAATGCTGGGTAGACTAGACCATAGTAAGTCGCCATAAGTGCATTTATTGAGAAATTATTTTTCAGGTTTAAGATTGCAAAATAATTACGATTAAGCTTTAAACAAACCTCATTTATATGGCCATTCCAGTCAAAATTCCCATTTAAATAGAGACCAAGAAATTTGACATTATTTGGTTTTGATATTTTCTGGCCATCATAGGCAATATCCTCTAGTACAGGTGTTTTAAATTTTGGATAAAATTCGACAAGAACAGTTTTAGTTATATTTATAATAAGATTATTTTTATCCCACCATAAACCAAAATCATTCAAGATATGCCTCAGTTTTGTCCTAAGAATATCAGGATTTTTGTCACTTACTATGATGCTAGTATCATCAGCGTACATAAAAATCTTGCCAAACTTAATGTATTCAGGTAAATCATTAATATGAAGAAGAAAGATCAGTGGTCCAAGTACACTTCCCTGTAGTGTTCCCAATTGTAAGTTATGGATGTCAGAAGGCTTTAGTTATATCCTTCACAGATAACCAAACTTATTAGTTTGAAATATGAGGTTAAAGGTCGATTTATTAAAAAGAAAACAGATTATAGCAATTTTTTATTACTCAATACACACGTTAATCAGTCCTAGTGATTATATATTTCACTTTTAATATATAAGTTTAGAATTGATGATGAATATGGCTTATACACTTACAGCCAACACTTAAGTTATAACTTACTTTTTCCCAACAATGTCCTCGACCTGTTGTTGGGAATTTTTGTTTTCTAAAAATTCTTATTTCTTTATGACGACTATTACAGACACCGTCGGCTACTTTGCAGATCTGAAACAAAATGAACGAATAAATATCAATTATTAATTATGCAATTAGTAACATGAAAACTTAATATTCATGAAATATATACCAAATTAGACACCACTCCAAGATTTCTATTAAAATATAAAGCTTCTAAGTTCGATTTATATTGTGAACGAGCTTCCAATCATTGACAATTGGTAAATTAAATTAAATTTTTAGCGTTTCTTTTAGAAGTGACTTAAAAACACGAAATTATTGTTTTCAATTTTGTGGTAATTCGGAACAGTTCCTTTCCAAATTGACTTGGATTTTGAGAATTTTTATGTAAAAAATACGACTTCTGCTCTATCTCTTTTTCATTAAAATTTTATGAAGATCTCACAAAAACAAGTGTTTTTATTTTATTTACAATCGGAATGGATTCACATTGAGTAGTGGACCCCCATTATGTATATCGAGTTGACGGAAATAAATATTTTCTCTAACCGTTCATAAATAGTTAGGTGGCTAAAAATTGAAATAACAATCTCTGATACTATACCAGCGAATTTTCTGGAATGAGTAATGGATTCCTCAGTCCTGGAGATGGAATTTCCTTACAGTTATATTCTACTACTGCATGTGGGTTGAAATCGTAATCATTCTGCTCTAAAATTTTCTTTTTTGTGGGTTCATTCAAACACCACCTTGCAGGATGTAGATTTTTCTGTAAGAAACAAAATTAGTTTTTCTTTGTAATCTACCTAAAAACTTTATGTCTTGATAATTTATTTTAGGGATATGTTGCAGTTTTTTCCATTTTTACCTGATTTGTCGAGAGTTTTTTTTTTGGTACCTAATTCATGAAAAAATAATTCAGATTAAAAGATACGATAAACACGTGAAAAGGTTAATTGAGAAGGCCTTCCTTTTGTGGAGACCCAGGAGCTGCAGCCCTAGTTGCCCTTCCCCAAATTTAGCCCTGTGTTTATCTATTATTGCATAAATATCAAATTACATTCATTTCTGTTGAAATTGTTTTATTTTAGTATCGTTCGTGCACATCAGTCAGTCCAGTGTCGCACCCAGGGGGGAGCCATGGGGCTGCAGAACCCATGCAGAGTCAATAAGGTACTTCGAAGAATCTTATTTCCACTGAACAATATGAACGATTTACCAAATAAGTAGATGTACGGTACTATTCAAAACCATTTACTTAATTACATCCATTTCAATTTTAAACATTTCAAATAGTTGTCTTTTATCCCAACTTTCATTTTTTTGCATTTTTCTAAAAGAACTACTGTAGTATTGAAAAAGGTCAGCTTTTGGGACGTAATTTCTCAAATAGGAGTTAGGGATTCAGTTATATCTATTATGTATATACTATTATATAATATATAGGTATGTATATACAGGGTCTCTGATATGTATGGAAACGGCCGATTATTTACTAAAGTAAGATAGCTAGCGAAAAATGCTAATATACAAAAGTTTTAGGGTTTTTCAAAATCTATTACACTAAATAAAAATTAAGTATACAGGGTCAGTCAAAAAGTACTGAAGAAATAAAATTTCTTTTTCTTCAATAGAACACCCTATATATTATACCATATTTCAATTCTGCTCGAAATTCTGAACAAAGAGTACCTACGTGTATATGGTTACAATTTAATTATAATATTTTTACAGAAAATAAGAAAGCATAATTGTTCAGGGTTGATAAAAATGCACGAAACAAGTTGTAATAAACAACAAATTCTATATTCATATCAGCGACCCTGTATATATATATATATATATATATATATATATATATATATACCTATATATATATATATATATATATATATATATATATAATATATATAAATATATATATATATATATATATATAAATAGATATATATATATATATATATATATATATATATATATATATATATATATATATATATATATATATAATAATAATAATAATAATAATAATAATAGGATTTTATTCTCATAGTATTACAATAACTTATAATAAAAGAAAACAGGTCAGAAATAATCGAACATATCAAATTTAAGTTCTACAGGCATCAAAGTAATCCTGAAGACAGTAGGGCTCCATTTTAATCAAAAATCTGCGGATCGCCTCTTCAAAAGGTCGCAGCCGAGAGATCGAGCGGAACTCGCGCGGTAGTGCATTGTGAATTTTCATGCACATGTATGATGCACAGTGTTGTGAGGTAGTTAAAGCGAGCCGAGGCAGGAGATAGGAATGAGTGCGCCTAGTGTTATTATGATTTTCAAAATCAGTGAATAGTTCACTATGGCCGCGGATGAACATAAGGCACCTGAACAAGTAAAAGCCCGGAACTGTGAGAATGTTATTTTCCCTGAAAATGCCCCTACAGGAAGATCGATGCCTCATACGACACAAGCTTCTCAGTGCCATCTTCTGGGCAACAAAAATCCTTGCCGAGTGAGGACTATTCCCCCAAAACAAGATCCCGTAGGCCAGAAGGGACTGGAAGTTCGAAAAATATAGCATAAGCAAGACATCAATGCTAAGATGACACTTCAAGGCATTAAAAGTATATATTACCGACATAAGTCTACTACTAAGGTGATCAATGTGTTCTCCCCATTTTAGGTCAGAGGATAGTATTAATCCAAGAAATTTAGTGGACGGTTTAAAAGCGATGTCACCGTATGTAAGGTGAACATGACTAGATCCTAATGGGGAGTTTTCCCGAACTTGAAAATGTAAACACTCACACTTATCAAAATTTATTTTTAAGTGATTTTTATTATATATATATATATATATTATATATATATATATATTATATATATATATATATATATATATATATATATATATATATATATATATATATATATATATATATATATATATAAATATATATATATATATATATATATATATATATATATATATATATTATATATATATATATATATATATATATATATATATATATATATATATATAAAAAACTTGGTTCTCGGGATGAACCGCGTAAAAGATTTGAAAAATCTCGACGTTTCGGCTCCTTTTGCGAAGCCATCTTCAGGAGAATTAGAAGGGAAAATAATTCAGATACGTGGCCTCAATCTGCCTACTCCACGAATCGAATTAGGAGGAATCGGAAATAATACGATTGCGTGGTCTCAAACTGCCTACTCCACTAACCGTACTGCTTCCTGTCAACTCTGAAGTCTCAACCTGCCTACTCTTCAGAGTCAACTGACGGGCCGATCGCCGCGTGGCCGTATTTATAGGGAAGGGGGGCGGGTACTCTATTGACGTAGTTATTGACGTAGTATTGACGTCAATGGGGTATTCACGCACGGTATCAGTGCGGGATGCACTCCGATTGGGTGTG
Source organism: Cynegetis impunctata (assembly GCA_030704885.1). Lineage (NCBI taxonomy): Eukaryota > Metazoa > Arthropoda > Insecta > Coleoptera > Coccinellidae > Cynegetis > Cynegetis impunctata. Next base: position 475,530 of record JARQZK010003673.1, read on the forward strand.
ACACGGCGACCACTGAGAAGCGGCTTCCATGCTGATGGGAGTCTGTGACTGTCATCTCTGGCGTTCAAACAATTTGGACGTTTTTCTATTTCTACAGCTTCACGAAATATTCGGGATTTGAATGATCGGACGGGAGCAATAGTTCTTGTATTGGGGAAATCGATAATGTGGCCTGTTTGGGTGTGATGTTGGGAAAGGGCGTTGGTGATATCTGAATGTCTTACTGAAAGTGAATGTTCCTTGGCACGGACCTGAATTCGTCGGTTCGTTTGTCCTATATAAGAACGAGGACAATTGGAACAGGGAATTTCATAAACACCGTGATTTTCGTTAGGAATTTTATCCTTGACGGATGAGCCGAAACGTCGAGATTTTTGAAATCTTTTACGCGGTTCATCCCGAGGACCAAGTTTTTCAAATACTTTCGACCGCGGAAATCTTTCTGAACACAATATATATATATATATATATATATATATATATATATATATATATATATATATATATATATATATATATATATATATATATATATATATATATTATCTTCAGAAGTCAACCTTTTTCAATATAACTTGGATTTCAAAGAACTTATCTATTGAATCTCCTACCTGTTTTTAAAAAATTATTAATAACTGATTAATCTTACTTTTTCCTTCTGGGGGACATCAAGGTTGTCCCAGTCAATATATTCAGGATTACGAGAATCGAAGTCTTGTTTATCGTCTGATTCATAAGTCAGTCTTCTATTCAGGGGAGAATTATCGAATTTAAAGATGTTGTTGGAAGAATCATCTAAGTGTTCCAAACTTTCTTCGTAAAAAATAGAATTCTCTTCTTCCTTTTCGGGTGTGTTAGAGTGATAAATGTTAGCAGATATATCTACTAGCAATATCGTCAATAATACCTGCAAAGTAACAAGTACTAGGTAAGTGGACAATAAATTTATGCAAGAAGTTTCTTGTATAAATTCAACTGATTGTAGTTTGAAAAAATGAATATTACATAAATGTATGTATATATATATATATATATATATATATATATATATATATATATATATATATATATATATATATATATATATATATATATATATATATATATATATATATATATATATATATGTATATATGATGTCAGTGGAATTTTTATTCTGAAATAGAAAAACACAACAAGAAAATTCAAACAAAAATGGTGTCTGCCTGGTAAATCGTTATTTGATCATATAAGTATGTGTTAATTGATCAAAAGAAGTTGATTTCGAACGTCTATCAAAGATCCTCACATTCGTGAATAAATTAAGACTACAAAACAAATTCTCATCTACCACTCCATACACTTCACCTATTTTGGGGAATTTGCAGATCTAGACTTACCGTCTTAGATTGAATGTTTTGACCTTAATTTCGAAATACACGAATGAATTAAAGAAATAATGCGAGAAAAAAATCTGGAATTTAATGAATAAAAGTGAATTAATTACTTATATATCAATTCCGTATTCGTAATATTGGCTAAATCGTCAGTATTATTCAAAGCATTACAAGAAATAAGGAGAAGTTTTTGTCTCCATTTTAGACCACGATTTTCGAGAAAATTTTCATGTCTGATATATATATATATATATATATATATATATATATATATATATATATATATATATATATATATATATATCAGACATGAAAATTTTCTCGAAAATCGTGGTCTAAAATGGAGAGAAAAACTACTCCTGCACCCGACTGCTTTCCTTCGATACACTGGAATAGTATGTATTTTATGGGATAAAATACGACAAAAACGAGGAATTTACCAAATTCAAGGTACTCGGTATAGCTTCTGTGATGTTATTGAATTGTCAATTTGTTAGAATCAATGATATAATTTGCATCATATTCGACATAGGTATCTGTTCTATTTCAAGAAGATTTATTATGATCAATTCAATATTTGTATCACACATAAGATGAGGCTCTCCACGGGATTTTAAAGTACAACCTAATAAGTTGAAATATGTCCCTGTATAAAACAACATTTTGCCACCTATTGCAACGTCGATGTAAGAGCTAATTGAGTTTAATAAATAAATTACTCTATTTTCCTCTCAACTCTTGGAGGCAACTATATCTTACGAATGATCAGTCGTATTTTAAAACCTCGGTACAATCACCAACTTATTGTTCTGATAGTATAGTGATTCATAGAATCCGAATAAGTTCGAAAGAATTTTGAACCAATATGCGGAAAGTTAATATTCATTGAATTAAATACAAGGATTGTTGAAAGTGTTCTGCAATGGGTTTTATTCGTTTATTTTCTCCATTTAGTGTGATATGCCGTTGATGTATCTCCTGGAACGCACCTGATTTTAATTTTTTTACAATGTTGAATTCCAAGGAAGGAATTAACGATAAAGCTAAGGCTGGGAGGTGAGTATACTTGAGTGAATAATTTAATTTGCAAAATGTTGAATTTATTAACGTTCGGAACTATGCACTGTCGTTTTTTAACAGTTCATAGAAAGTAGCACATAATATGAGATATATACAGTGTGTTTCAAAAGTAAGGTAAAATATTTAAGGAAGTGCATCTACATGAAAAAATAATGGTAGTTTGCCATATAAACTATGATCCGAAAACGACTCCTCTCCGAAATATAGGGTGATAAAGTTTCAAGAAAAAATTAATTTTTTATTGTTATTTTCATAAAACTTTAAATATTTTAATGAAATTTAGTGTACGGCTTTTATGTATTGAAGAGCATTTTTTGGTGTGAAAATATTTTTTTTAATTTCTACCAGTGGCATCCGTATTGGATTCGGAATAAATATTTTTTAAGAAAAACTTATACGTCACTGCTTTTTCTAAAAAAAAATATTTTTTTAAATCCCTATTTTATTCAGAGCAAATTTGATTATTTCTGAATTTTCTTTCGTAGGACGCATGGTTTTCGCGTAAAAAAATCAGAAATATTTCTTTGTATTATCATATGGCTTTAATTGAATATTTATTAATGTACTAACAATAATTAATAACGAATTGAAATGATTAAAACGAATGTAGTAGGTACTTAATAAGTTAAATTAAATGTTGAAATGTGTCCTCCTCTTGGTACAGTACAACCTTCAATACGACGAAAAATATTTATTTCTTCCTTAAAACTTTAACACTCTGTATTTCGGAAAGGAATCGTTTTCGGATCATAGTTTATATGACAAACTGTCATTATTTTTTCATGTAGATGCACCTCCTTAAATATTTTACCTTACCTCTGGAACACTCTGTATATATATATATAAATATATATATATATATATATATATATATATATATATATATATATATATATAAATATATATATATATATATAAATATATATAAATATATATATATATATATATATATATATATATATATATATATATATATATATAACTGAGATTGAATTCTCGCACATCACTTGGTGAAACATTATAAAGAATAAAGTATAAACTTTAAAATAAAAACACTTGGCTTATGTTTCACAATATAAAAAATATTTAGATACTGTATTTAGTAGTAATAAAAAGTCGACATGTTTCGAGCTATGAACTCATTATCAAGACTGACTACAGGAGAGTATTGCATCGTAATTTATAAAACAGACAAAAGCAAAGGTGATACCTGAAAATCAATTTGTTCATTTACAAGGGGTAATTGACTATTATGGGCGGAACTTATTTCGAGAAGGTCAAGACGTTTACCCTTGTTACCTGAATGTAACAATTTGGTTTTGTTGAAATCCAGGAAGTGATTGAATTTTATACAATGTTCAGAGAAGCCAGTGGTGTTTTTGTTTTGTAAAATTGACTTTTTATGTTCTTCAACACGAATATTTATATTCCTTCCTGTCTGTCCAATATAGAAAGCAGGACATTCGTCGCAAAATATTTTGTAAATACCACTGTTTTCTCCGATGTTAGATTTTTCTTTATTATTGACCAAGAATGACTTCAAGTTTCTTTTATTTGTACAAATTGTTTTAACGTTATTTTTCGATAGTCTGTTACAAATTTTGCTACTCAAATTAGGCACATAATTTATTGGGAATTATTTTTGTTCTTCATTAATAGTTTGCGTGGGGTATATTGAATGCAACAGATACTTTCTTCGTTTTTTCCCAATGAGCTTGTCGATAAGACTTTCATTGTAACCGTTATTGATGGCTAATAATTTAATTGTATTAACTTCAGTTTGAAAATTTGTTTCCGATAATGGAATCGTGAACAACCTATGATGAATGTATGAACGAATGAAAAGCACTGAGTTTTATTTTAATGTGTTGGTTACTGTCGCTGTGAATTAAAGTATCTGTGAAGGTTGGTTTTCTATAAATGTTGAAAGTAAGAGAATTCAAATTCCTAGCAATCTGAACGTCTAAGAAATTCAAGGTACCGTTTTCGTTTTCTACTTCTTTTGTAAATTGAATCGAGTTGTAGAAAGTATTTATATATTTAAGGAAATTATCTAACTGCCTATCTGTACCGGTCCAAATACAAAAAATATCATCCACATAACGTCTCCATAATAATATTATGGAGACAGGTAACAAAAATACCACTGGCTTCTCTGAACATTGTATAAAATTCAATCACTTCCTGGATTTCAACAAAACCAAATTGTTACATTCAGGTAACAAGGGTAAACGTCTTGACCTTCTCGAAATTCTCGAAATAAATTCCGCCCATAATAGTCAATTACCCCTTGTAAATGAACAAATTGATTTTCAGGTATCACCTTTGCTTTTGTCTGTTTTATAAATTACGATGCAATACTCTCCTGTAGTCAGTCTTGATAATGAGTTCATAGCTCGAAACATGTCGACTAAATATTTTTTATATTGTGAAACATAAGACAAGTGTTTTTATTTTAAAGTTTATACTTTATTCTATATATATATATATATATATATATATATATATATATATATATATTTATATATATATATATATATATACATATATATATATATATATATATATATATATATATATATATATATATATATATAATATATTTATATATATTTAACTATATATATACATAGAGATATATATATATATAATATATATATATATATATATATATATATATATATATATATATATATATATATATATATATATGTATATATATATACATACAGCGTGTCCACAGTTGACGTACCCCCGAAAAAAACTGAATTTTAAGGAAAAATTCTATTCTATACCTGCTTCATTTTATATTCAATTTTATGTAAGACTATGAATTTTTGCACTTAGTTTGGAAATGTAATAATAATCTAGTGAGTGACTTTTACGATATTCCTAAATCTACTTCGGTAAATAATTTTTCAAATTGTCATTCTTTTTCAACTATGCTTACTCTTCAGAAAAGAATATATCTTGTGAAGTGCTATGGTGTTGGACCTGTTTCGAACAAGTACGCAATTAATTTTTTTAATGAAAAATATTCGAATGTACCTGTTACGAGGAATGTATTGAAAAAATTGATAAAGAAATTAGATAGGTACTCACTAGAATATTATTACATTTCCCCACTTTGTACAAAAATTCATAGAATTCCACCGGAAATTGAATATAAAATGAAACAGGTTTCGAAAAACTTGAATTCTATTTCATTTTATAGGGTTTTTCAACAAGCAAAACTGTTATCAAAAATAACATTTTTCGCTAAAATGAAAATATCAAAGTGTTTCCTCTTGGGCACCTCATCCGCGGACACGCTGTATATATATATATATATATATATATATATATATATATATATATATATATATATATATGTATACAAATAAATAACTAAATACTCAATCTCATGATGTAAATAGGATTATCTTTTTTCGAAAGTTCAAACATTGAAAACTATAAATATAATCAACCTTGAAATTGATTTTCACTAATAATACACAATTATTCAAATGTTTTATGAATAATTACTAGAATATAAGATAAAAAAACATTACTCTGCCACTCAATTTCATCTTCATTTATCTTCAATACAGACTGTGAATTAAAATTCAAATCAATTATGCGAATCTAATTTGTCATTACTATGACACTTGACTTCGGCATTCTTAATGAAGACAAATGAGACGTTGTCGAAACGTGGAATGACACATAATGGGAACAGAAATTCTCAACTTGACATTAAATAAAATTGGATAGGTACATAGTTATATATATATATATATATATATATATATATATATATATATATATATATATATATATATATATATATATATATATATATATATATATATATATATATATATATATATATATATATATATATATATGATCATGGAGATCTAAAAACGGATATAAAATTACTTCCACACCTGACTGTTGATTTGCGATAGAGTTTCCGTGGAAAATACCTCTAAAAATAAACAAATCAATTTTGGAGATAAAAATATCTGAAACAGAATTTAATTTGCTCCATCATGTATTCAACTTGATTAGGTACTACTAGATTTTGTATTTAAGACCAGTTAATCAATTTTGACCTTGAGGTGTTTATTGGTGCCTTACCATAAGGAAACTTATCATGAAATTAGAGCACTAAACGTTATATTCTAGATTTTATAATAACACTGAGAAAAAACATTGACGTTAAAAAATTGTAGGAACGAAAATTATTGCGGTTATTTATTCATAAAAGCATCAAATTAGATTATTCTCGCAATCTGCAGTTTCAAACAGATCACTTTATGAGGATTCTGTCCAAAACTTATATGAAAAAAATTTCGTGACAGTTTTTTGCGTCAATATAAATGATATTTGAAATACGATCGTCGAAATCAAAAATCAGAAAATCACTACCAATCGAGTTTTTTGTTGTATTCGTTCATAAAATTCAATAGATTCAGATTCATTTAACTATACAACCAAAGACGTTTTTAAATGTCGAAGTTTTTATCACTGTCTTTGGAATATTTATCGAATATTTATCAGCTTTTCATCTCAGTAAGAGCAATTTTCAATTATCGAAACAGAGAAACTTGTAAAGTTCCCATCTTTAAATTATAACATTATTCTATTTTGATTATATTTATCAGATCGATGAATAATATTTATTTTTCACTTGTATATTATTTGTTGATTTTACCTTAGATACGGTTGCTATATATACACTCATTATGCCCTAGGGCGAAATGAGCGGGCATAATGGATCATAGCGCCCACTAATTGTACGAGGAGAAATGAAGCAACTGCCATTGATTAAATACTTCATAATCCTTGTCGTATACGATCGTATCTGGATTTCTCCGGCAATGAATTATTTGCAGCTTTGGCTGCATTTTCTATGATATTCTTGGGTAAATTCATTTTCATTTCCGTTATTTCTATAAGACTACACAAAGAAAGCAGCAATGGCATTCACTAAATATGATGACAAAAATATTCACAAACGTCAAAATATCAACAAATGACATGCCTACCATGAGAAGCAAAATGGAAAGTATATGGAGCAATGACACGATTTTAAAATCGATTTTTCATTATAATGAAATAATTTTTTCGTAAAAAATAAAATCTTGTATGCACCACGTGCGTTACTAGATCCTAACGCCCATAGAATCAATATAACGCACTTGGTACATAAATAACTATTATAAATCTATCTCTTTTAGATTAAAATGATTTAATAATATTTGATCTAGATACACTGCCCAACAATTGAAATGTTTCAGACTTAAAGTGTGTAATAATTGTTCCTTTGGATATCCACTTGCTAATTTAATAACTATGTATGTGCCTGTAAGTTTCATACTGTTACTGTTGTGAATAGTATGGCATTTCTGGTTTTGTAAAATGAGAAAGAGGCTTGAGAAGCCTTCAAGAGAGTAATTCTCTTTTTAGGTTTCCATACCTCGAAAGGAAAAAAAGAACCCTTATAGGATCACTTTGTTGTCCGTCTGTCTATCTGTCAAGGCCCTTTTTCTCAGGAACGCGTGGAGGTATCAAGCTGGAATTATCAAATACTCAGGTCCACTGTCCCTTGGAGCTGTGAAAAAAATCAAACTTCTAAACCAACGCAATCAAAAGATACAGCCGTTTATGCCGAAAATTTCCACTCATAAGGGAATCAAAACCTACAGTGTACTTCCCGTGAACTTAGAATCTTGCAATTCGGTACGAAGCAACGTCTTATAGCACAGATAAAGAAAAAAACCGTAAATTTTTAGTTACATCATATAATAAAAAATATATAAGGCAAACCTTTCTCAGTTTGTCACACCATTTCTATAACATATCAACAGTTTCTATGAAAAAGTTACCTTCAAATTCAGAGACTACTGGTATGTTTGTGTAGAGAAGATCAAGAAGTAAGTCATCAAAGACTTTGAGTAACTTCAAATCGACTTTTACTATCATTTTTAGTCATAATTAGTAGTACACAAAGTGTAGCATACCCATAAATAATATTTTGTTATCGGTTGTTTTTGATTAATCAATTACAATTGTTTGTGTTCAACTAATGCATTGAAATACTGAGTATAACTCCGACAGTGAATCAATATCAGATGAATCATTGTATGGATATAAAAAAAAGCGTGAGCAGCAGAGCTCCGAAATAAAGTTCGTATATTTTT
>JARQZK010003674.1:0-82500 GCA_030704885.1 Cynegetis impunctata
AACGCGAGTATCAATTTTCGGTTTTCACCTGGCGGAGGTAATCTATATGTGATTTAAAATTCTGCAATAAATGTTGCTTAGTTGACCCGTATCAGATTTATAGTTTACACAATCTTTGCTTCTTTTTTATATGACACATTTCCAAGAATAATCTTTTTTTAAAAATTATCTTGTGGTCAATAACTTTTACGGTAAGAAAATCCAATGGCTGGCCTGTACTTTTTTGGTGTTCTACGACTGCGCATGAATTTTTTCCTAAGCGACAGTCGCTTTTATGTTGGGTGATACGTTGTTTAAGCCATTGATTTGTTTGGCCGATGTAATTACCTTCGCATTCTAAGCATGGAATTTCATAAATGGACGTTGCTCTTGAGCATGGTTGGTGTTTTGTCCTTGAGTCTGGAAAATAATTGAGAGGACTGTCACTAGGTTATAAATTTGCAACCTTCAAATCAGGGACATGTCTGAACAGTTTTCACCATTTTTACGTGTTACCTGGTTTATGTTAGGTATCTTCCTGTATTTTATCGTCTGTCTATCTATATCTTCTGTGGGACCATCGTAGAAGTTAGAATTGTATATCAGATTTTTCAATATATGTTTAGATATCCGTTATTCATGAAGATTTCAATAAGTTTTTTCAGGTTTTTTTTGTATAAAAAAGTTTCATCACTTATATGTGTTATTCTATTCTTATTGCAATAACTGTATTGTATTTTTGATTCTTTGGATGGTTGGAGTGAAAATTAAGAAAATCTTCCGGATGCTGTTCGTTTTTGATACCAATCTAAAGATAATATTACCGTCGTTTTGTCTTATTACTTTTGTATCTAAAAATGGTACACTCTGCTCTATTTCAGACTCCATCGTGAATTGCAAACGACAGTTGAACGAATTAAATATTTTCCGTGTCTCTTCTTCACTCCCTGAGGGAATTGCGCAAATAATGTCGTCAACGTATTTGTAAATAAAAGGCAGTGTGTATGGCAGCAAAGGAATGACGTTTTTTAGAAGGTGATCCAGCACTAATTTCGCTAGAATATTTACTATAGGAGATCCCATAGGCGTACCAAAAACCTGTCTATAATGATTATTGTCAAAACTGAAGAATATGTTGTTGAATATAAAACGAATTAAAATGAAAGAACTCCCCGGGACAGTGAGGTATATTTTTCAATCCTCCGCCATTCCGAGATTCAGAATGTCCATCACCAGATCCAAAGGTATGTTTGTGAAGAGAGATACCACATCCAAAGAAGCCAATACGTAGTTCTCAGGTAATATTGTATTGCGAATTGTATTCACAAAACGAATGTATCTTTGATATTAAGGTCATCATCTTCTTCATTAAAACATTACACAAGATGTTAGATAAAAACTTTGCAATTTCGTAAGTTATAGGAAGCTCTGTTAATTAATTCTATACTTACGAAATTTCACAAATGTGACGAAATATTGAGAAAATAATAGGTTTCAATTTCCCGACAGACCGCTTACCTGATATCCTAATATATTTAAATATATATATATATATATATATATATATATATATATATATATATATATATGTATATATACTATATACATATACATATATATATATATATGTATATATATATATATATAAATATATATATATATATATATATATATATATATATATATATATATATATATATATATATATACATATACATATATATATATATATATATATATATATATATATATGTATATATATATTATATATATATATATATAATATATATATATATATATATATATATATATAATATATAATATATGAATCAGAGAAAGATTCTGCCGTCGAGTCACCAGACGTACAGCAGCACTTGAAAATGCCAAATTGAGATTTTTGGCGAAACGTCTGTGAAAACAAAAACGGTACATCTCAGCGCCAACCAAAACTTCCGAAATCGGATTGACCCGGAATCTTTCTCTGTTTCATTCCACCATCCGAGAGAACATACGATTTAACATATATATATATATATATATATATATATATATAATATATATATATATGTGTATACATATATATATATATATATATATATATATATATATATATATATATATATATATATATATATATATATGTATATATATATATATATATATATATACATATATATATATATATATATATATATATATGTATATACATATATATATATATATGTATATACACATATATATATATATATATATATATATATTTATATATATATGTATATATATAAATATATATATATAGATATATATATATATATATATATATATATATATATATATATATATATATATATATATATATATATATATATATATATATATATATATATATATTATATATATATATATATTATGGCACAGGAAGTATAAACACTAATTTAAAAACCACATATTCATCTCACTGTTAACTTCCGATATCTACAGTGTAAAAACCAATTATATAAATATATTAAATATTTAAAACTGAAGATATAGGTATTTAATTTATAGCGATAGGTGAGAATGGACTTCATTAATCAATATCAATCGATCCAAAATTGAGAACTATTCAAAACAAATTACAATTTTTGTTGAAGAAACACACTTGTCGGATATAAAGAGAGATTGAGCATTAATGAATCAGAAATAAATATAAAATATATATATGAATCATAATCAATTGATTATAGAAAAATATTGGATAGAATAACAATATAAAATTCAAAATGTACTTGTTCTTTACAGATGGACTGATTTCTAAATATTGGGAAACCAGAATAATATGTCGAACCGTTGATATAACTGCAAATATCGAACGCGAATGAATTTTAAATGATCAGTGAATGTTTAAATAAATACTTATATTCCATTTGTTTTTGAATATTATGATATTAATGAAACTACTGTATTTGAAACGAACCTAGTTCAATATTTCTCTTGTACATCATTGAACTCAAAGAATCGGATGGTGTTTCAGACAATAAAAAAATCCGAAATGAATAAAACACAATTCATGAAAGATTTCTCCAGTTCGAATTTTGAAGTAAAGCAGAAGTAAAGCTTCATTTACAAATGTAGTATTAACCATTATCAAGCAGATTTTAAGTGTACAAATCAAAGAGATTCAGATATTTGATCATTTGAACAAACAATTTCTGCAACATCGAACATACTTTATGATGAAGATTCGATGAGGTTGTTTCGAAGATCTAATATGCTTCATAAATGTACCGAAAGAATTTTCATGCATTGGTTCAATGAAATTGTTATGAAATATATGGAAAGACTTGTGTTGATAACTCAAAGAGATAATGAGATGTAATCGTTGGATTGACGTTTTCCTAACAAGTAGACTTTATAAAGTGAGAGTCGATGAAGCTTTTTCACGGAAAAGGATAGTGGAAAGTGGAGTGCCACAGGGCTCTGTCCTGGGAACGTTACTATTTGCGGTCTACACCAGCAATATTCCTCATTTTATTTCAAGCAAAATATCCTTCTACGCCGACGACGCAAAAATTTACGCCAATCATCTAACAAACCAGTTAACGCTTCAGGAGGACTTGGACTCTGTTTCTGCCTGGTGCTCTCAAAGGTTACTTCCTTCAAATTCTGAAAAGTGTGTCGTGATCAGAATAGGAAGGAACAACCAACTCGCACCGTACCTTGTTGATGGTCAACCATAACATTCGGTGTTTTCCTTCAACGACCTCGGACTGATCGTAAACAGGACCTTAACCTGGTCCGATCATATTCTTCAAACCGTTAGCGTGCGAACTCGAAGTTATATCTTATTCGGAGGTGTTTCTCGCGAATCGCTTTTCGGTCGTTCTGTGGACTCTACTCTGCTCATGTGAGACCAATTCTCGAGAACGCTGGTCCAGCGTGGTACCCTGACTTGACTCGCCATAGGGCTCTTCTGGAAAACGTCCAGAGAAGGGCGGCCAGAATGCCCGTTGGACAGAGAAGACCCGCTCACGAGAAAAGACTTACTATGGCTCAATTAACCTCCTTCGAACTTCGCCGCCACCGTGGTGACCTGATTATAACATTTGAAATATTAGAATTCAATTTTGGAAATCTCGACGTGATGTATACCGTTAATCGCGACGAACGTCTCAGACGTCATCAGTTCAAGCTCAAGAAGGAAAACTTTTCTGCTAGGTCGAGACAGAACTAATACCAAATAGGATTTTCGACAGCTGAAATAATCCCAACGCAACCATTGTATCTGCTTCATCTACAAACACATTTGAGAACGGGCTGGACAAATTTCTATCGGAGTAGATAATGGTTATTTTTCTCATTTTATAATATTGTATTTTCTTTTCATTTCGGTCTGTTGTAGTGATATTTTATTTTCATTTCTTTTTCATATGTACATGCTAGTAGGTCAATTATTCTGTAATTTCTCTATTTTCGGGCATAATAGGGACCTGTCCCTTTGCCCTTATCAAAATGTAATAATAATAATAATTCTTCCTGAATATATTCTCACTTCTATCATTCCATCTGTCATAATTACAGGACAACTGTTGGTTGAAATTCAACCCCGACCAGAGAGACTCAGATGACGGTGGTGGCGACGGCGTAGGCGACGCATGCGACAACTGCCCTTACGTTAAAAATCCAGATCAGCTAGACACAGATAAAGACGGTAGAGGAGATGCTTGTGACGACGACATCGACGAAGATGGTATCTTGAACAAACTGGACAATTGCGTTGATAAATATAACCCAAATCAGATGGATATAGACGGAGATGGAATCGGGGATGTCTGCGACAACTGTCCCGATATTCACAACCCTGACCAAAGTGATGAAGATCAGAATAGAATTGGGGATGTTTGCGACTTCGGTAAAGATACAGATCGGTCAGTGCTCGAATTGAATGAAATACATTCAAACATGTGTCAAAATTATTTCTTTGTAGGGATGGTATAAATGATAACCGAGACAATTGCGTAAGTGTTCCTAATCCGAATCAATTGGATACAGATCATGATGGCAAAGGGAATGCATGTGATGATGATATCGATGGCGATGGAATAATCAATATTGAGGATAATTGCTACCTTGTTTGGAATCCTGATCAACTTGATATCAACAGTACGTATTATACCCGCTGTATTTCAGAAACTATGCATCGTAATCGTAGAGACTTGCGGTAAAAGATGTTATAACTGAAGTGGCCAACAGAAAATCCTGGAAGTTATTTTAGAGTTTCTAAGATGGCCGCCATCTGAAACTTTTAAAGTGATTTTTTTCTGAAAGACGCCCAGTAAATATACCAAAAAAAAATTTGCTATTTCAAGCTTAGCCTTATTTGGGAAATTTTTGTTCAATACTTTTTGACGTATCTATTGAAATGAAGTGCTGGGGGTGATTCCATGTTTTTTTTTAATGAACAGCTGTAATTCCTGAACGAATTTCAAAAAAGTTGATCTTGTTGGGAGAAGCATTTATTCCTCCATCAAAACTATCTTATCTGTGATTTGTCAAATTTTTAGTGATGACGTTATAGCGCGTTTATTGATATAATAACAGAAAATTGCTAATTTCTCTAAAAACTTAGATGCAATAACATGACTTTTCTTATTTAGAAATGAAGTGTGATGTTGCAAAAATAGGACAGTGAAAACTGTATCTCGTTATCTTATTCTTAGCCTAAAATATCGAAGAAAGTAAATTTAGTTATCACATAATTCTAAAAAAACGCCTTCACACGTGTATTCATTTTTATTTATTTGTTTTTTTTCGAGAATCAATAATAAGATTTTATGATTTAATGGTTTTTGAATAGATACTAGTATTATTAGTGCAAAAATTTTTAAAAAAATCGCGCAGGGGCATAATAATGAATATAATATGCAAGTGCAAGAGGGTAGTCAGAATATGAAGAGCAGGCCATGAAGGAACAACAAATGCCTAAAATCAACTTGTCAACAAGTATTTAAAATGAACTTGTAGTGGCGGTGTAATGAGTTATTATGGCACACAGAAGTAAGCATTGAAAACGATTGAAATGCCTTTTCCAAACGATGAAGTAGTTGATCTTATTGCGGTATATTTTGAGTGTATTCAAAATGCGGCATTCGCTCAAAGGGTATATAGAACTCGATTTCTAAAGCGGCGTCCAAGCCATACGAGAATTTCAAACCGTTTAGTTCGAAATTCTCGTAATACTGGTAGCTTTAGACCCTGAGAATTTAGAATAAAAATTCTCCCAAACATGTCCCACAATTCTTGCATGGTGTGAACGCTGATTTAGATATCGAGCTCTGTATACTCTTTGTGCCAACGCCGCATTTTGAAGACACTCAAAATATACCGCAATAATATCATAATAACTTCATCATTTGTAAAGGCATTTCAATCGTTTTCAATACTTACTTGTGTGTGTCACAAAAACTCTTTACACTACCACTACAAGTTCATTTTTAATACTTGCTGACAAGTTGATTTTAGGCATTTTTTTTCTTTCATGGGCCTGCTCTTGATATTCTATCTTCTTGCACTTGCATATTATGTTCATTGATTATGCCTCAACACGATTTTGAAAAAAATTTGTGAACTAAGAATAGTAGTACCTATTTAAAAATTATTAAAATATGAAATTTCATCATTGATTCTCGAAAAAAGGCAAAAATATACAGGTGTAATGCAATCTTTTTAGAATTGTGATAACAAAATTTTCTTCCTTCGTTATTTTAGGCAGCATTATACTACATTTTCATGGAAAAAAGTCACGTTATTGCATTTGATTTTATAGAGAAACCTGCAGTTTTCTGTTATTATATCAAAAAATGTACTCTAACGGCATCACTAAAAATTTGACAAATCACAAATAAGAAGGTTTTGATGGAGCAATAAACGCTTTTTGATCAACTTTGTTGAAATCCGTTCAGTCGTTACAGGTGTTTATTCAAAAAAAATTGAATCACCCTCCCTACGTCATTTCAATAGATACATTAAATAATGTTGAACAATAATTACTCGAATAAAGATTAGTTTGAAACAGAAAATATTTTGTTGGTATATTATTTACTAGGTGTTTTTCAGAAAAAAGGACTTCAAAACTTTTAGATAGTGGTTACGCCCCTGGCGGCCATATAAGAAATCTGAAAATAATTTTCAGGATTTTCTGTTGGCCACTTTAATTACAACATTTTTTACCGCTCTCTACGACGAATAGTTTCTGAGATACAGCGGGTTACCTATCTTAATCAGACCCGGTACAAATGTCAGCTACAAATTACAATTCAGCTTTTATTCGAAGGCTGCGCCATAGTCGGTGAAATTGCTTTTGGTTTGCCATAAAATTGAAATTTAAAAAAAGTTTCAAATGGGTGCCTCACTGCATTTCAATAATTTCCAACTGCAATTCTACAGAGAAGTTTTTCGGGTCTACATTGAACGGCATCGAAAAAACATCTAGCGATGACTGAATGTTCTTATGATCTTGAAACAAAATTTAGAATTCAGTGTTGATTCTTCAACCCTCGAATGAATTATTGCAATTTGTTCTCACTAACTGATACCATGGATTTTAAATGCGGCAACTGTGTCGAATCTTTTTTCTCCATACAGTTATACAAGAAAAACGCTGAGTTTTAAATGATATTCAGAGTGAGATAGGACTCGTCTCGAAATAGGTTCTTTCCTTGCAATTTGTATTCAATTTGTTATAGTGTTTGAGGAAATAGTTACGTCAATCTTTGTCTTCGGATAATTGGAAATAAGACTGCTGGATCGTCAAAATATAATTATTGCGGGCTGTATACTATTGATTTCGATGCACTTTCAGTGGGCCGGATTATATCCTTTCGTGGGACGGAGCTAGCCCGCGGGCCGTACTTTGCCTATTACTGTATTAGACGTATATTCAATTATACAATTTAACCAACTGATCGAAAACTTCATGAGGCTATGTTCACATATCTGCATTTTTATTCCAACAGAAATTGATCAAAAAATTATATTTTATATTTCTTTCTTCATGCTTATTATGACAACAATGGTTTTGTAACGTTTTATTTTGTGGATATAGTTGCAGATTTTATACTGAAAAAGACGAGAGGTTTCGTAGGATACCCGAAGTTCTCTCCGATATGTATTATTAGTCCAGTCAATGACCATTTTCCCGTGTATTTATCCCATACAACACCGATTTTCATAAGAAATTGGATTTAGGTTCTACTAACCATCTATTTCAAAGTCTACCCTGTGCCGGGGGTTGTTTTTTCTCTGGGCGTGGATGCCGCCCCTTCTTGGGAGTGAAATATTTTTCATTGAAAATAAGTACGGAAATCGAAACATTGACTGATTCTAAGCAACTTTTGTTTCATGTAGTGTTTTCTGAAAGTCAATTCTTTTCCACTTATTCGCGAGTGAATTTGTCGGATTTCAGGCAAAAAAACACGTTTGCAGATTCTTTCTTGCGAATGGAAAAATGTGCATTTAATCGAAAACAATGTGGAAAGCAAATGTATAGCCTATAAAAAAACAAAGAAAATCGTGTATTTATGATGTATGCAGGCCCCATAAAAACGGAATTATTGCTTTTTGAAAGTTTATTGGTACAATACGTACAATAACCATCTTCATTTTCATTTCTTGTGAAAGTTCCTAGCATCAAAACTAAGCTGAAAAAATAGTGAAAACCTCACCCCCTCTTCCACCCCGTTAGAAAAAAATTGTTGTCACTTTACAATTTACTTCATTTATGTTTTTATAATACGTTCTGAGTGTTTGACCAGTTTAAAGTACTTCTTTTCGTAAAAAATTTGAAGAGAGAAAAAATTTTTCGTAATTTAGCGAAAAATCGCGTTTTCTTCAAAATAACTCAAAAACTGATAATGATACGCAAAATAATAATGAGTACGAAATTATAGGTTTTTCTTATTCAAAAGTTTTGGCGTTACATTTTTTTTTGTAGGATGAAAATTGAATAAGATATGGCCATTTGAAGCTTGCGTGTATTTGCGCAAAGTACCTTTTTTGAGCCTTTTTAGCATGAACCCTTTGAAAAATAAAATCTGAAAAAAAGTTTCATTTAGATAAGCTCATAGCTCTTAAAAAACTACAAAATGCTTTTCTGAAAGACTTGATTTCATTTGTATTGGGTCAGAATACATTAAAAATAAACAATTTTCGTTGTTTTTTTTATAATATTTGCTCTTTATAGGTTTTTCGATTGAATGCATATTTTTCCAGTTATTCGCGAAAAAGAATCTGAAAATGTGGTTTTTTTGCCTGACAAAAACGACAATTTCACTCGCGAATAAGTCGAAAAATATTGACTTTCAGAAAAAACTTCATGGAACAAAAGTTGCTTAGAATTAGTCAATTCATTGATTTCCGTACTTATTTTCATATAGGTATAATACCACTAGAGATGAAATTTTGCCGGCAAAATTTCTCGATTGTAATATGAAAGTTTGTTGCTTAGGCGATTTCGCGAAAGACGTTTATATTGATTTTTGGAAAAAAATGTCTGGAGCTACAAACTTGATTGTTACAAGGGAGAAATTTTACCTGCTTAAATTTCATCTCGAGTGGTATTCGACATGACTATTTCACGAGAAAATATGTCTAACAGTAATATAGTCACATTCCAGATAGTCAAGGAAATAACGATTCATGTGAGAAATTTCAAAATATTATCGCTGAAATACTAACATGGTAAGTTTTGCCGGCTTGCATGTGTTATCGCTGCGAAACGAAAGTAGCGATGAAAACTTTCTCACTAAAAATGGAATGAGTGAAATAGTCAATGAAAAATTTTTCAATCTCAAGAAGGGGTGGCATCCACCACCAGAGAAAAAGCAAGCCCCGGCATAGGGTAGACTTTGAAAGTAGAACCTAAATCCAAATTTTCATACAAATCGGTGCTGTATGTGATAAATAACAGTTTACACTTTTTTTTACCGTCATTGACTTGATTATATGTATCGTGACTACCTACAAACGCGCCACGATGGGTGGCCATATTTGAGATGTATTAAAGGAATTCCTCGATAGTACACTGCCAACGGCTTCTACGTGTAAATTAAGTGAAAAAATCCGAAATTAAGTGCAATAAATTATTTGTGATAGTTACTTTTATTTAGTCATGGATGATAAAGTACTTATGAGGGCTAATTCCGATGATTTGGGGAATTGTTTCTATAGTATTAGTACAAAATAATACAAAGCAAGCCCGATAACATTTTAGGTTCGACTTTTTAGATATATTTATTGATATACTGTTGATAACAACAAGATTTGATAAATTTAAATCCAGAACACTGTATCAGCTGTGTGCTACGATGAGTAGAAATTAACATTGTGACGTCTCACGCGCTTATTTTGTTTGGATACTGAATTCAGTAATAAATTCTTCATTCAATATAACTTTTCAATTACATCAAAAAAAAAACTTAAAATACTTTTGTTATGAAACGTATAAATGATATTTCCATTTATCACAAACAAATTTTTCAATATCCGAATTCTAGAATTGAAGACCGAGTATTTCACAAATGCCTTTTCAGATAATGGAATTGGAGATATATGTGAGAAAGACTGGGACAATGACACCGTTTCCAATGACTTGGATAATTGTCCTAACAATTCCTTGATCCATCAAACCGATTTTCAGTAAAATATTCCGAAGTGATCCTAGATCCTCAAGGAGAAGCTCAAGCAGATCCGAACTGGGTTATTGTAAACCAGGGTGCCGAAATCCTACAAACTATGAACAGTGATCCAGGTCTAGCAATTGGATATGACACATTCTACGGTGTGGATTTCGAAGGAACTTTCCACGTAGCTACGGACGTAGATGACGACTACGCAGGCTTCATTTTCAGGTTGGTGAATAGTATTTGAATAAACGGATTTTACTGAGCTGAACGAGTTCAGCACATTCGTCAAGTTTCATATTCGACAAATGCATTAATATATATTTTTATCTTGAGAACTATAGTGATTCTACTATCCTATATAAATTATAAGCTGGGAAAAGCTGTACGGGAAAGTATTCTTCATTCAATAGAAGTCATGCTATAGTTTATAAATTTCAACTAAAAAAGGAAAATTCTTGAATAATTTTCAATTATGAAACCATTTTCCAAGGGAGTTGGTTTTATGTATTCCGCTACAGAAAACCTGAATTCACAATGCAACAGTGAATCATAAAAAATGTCAAGTCACTCCGACTCAAGAACTGCATACAGCTGTTTCGTCTTATTAGATCTCCTCAGTGCAGCATACATGACTAGGAGTGAATTAACGTATTTCTTATTGCCTCAATACAAAAATATTGACAGAGCACGCACTCGTGGAATTTTTAAACACACATTGAGATTTCGAACCCACACGCCACTGCAGTAGAGTTCACTCGATAGAGTTTTGCATTTTCGGTTTAAAAAGTGAATTATTGGGTCCTTATATCTTTGGCTGAAGGCGCTGGAAGTTGTCATCTATATGGTAGTTCGGCTGCAAGTTGTATTGGAAACAATAAGAAGTATGCAAATTCACCCCGACTGAAGAATGCTGCACTGAAGAGATCTAATACAATCGAAACAGATGTATACAGATCTGGCGAGTGCCAAATCCGCGTCGTTTGATTATTTTAAATTATTGAAGAATTTTCTTTGTTAAACAAGAATGTTTTGCATGCATTTGATTGTCATCTATAGTTCATTCAAACCCAAGAAACAACAGAACAAATACATGGTGCGTGGAACTGCGAATAATACAAAAATCATGAAACGCCATAGACTTGGTACAAATATATAGTGCATGATTAGTCAGAACGTTATGTTTGAATGAAAATAGTAATAATGAATCGATTATCTGTATTGTACCGGGTGTCTGATTAAGAGAGGCACGCGGCTATATCTCACGAACTACTCGTCGTAGAGACTTACGGTAAAAAAATTTATAACCAAAGTGGCCAACAGAAAATCCTGGAAATTATTTTCAGGTTTCTAAGATGGACGCCAGGGGGCGTAACCGCCATCTGAAACTTTTAAAGTGATTTTCTTCTGAAGTTCATCTAGTGAATATACCAAAAAAATATTTTTCGTTTAAAGCTGAGCTTTATTCGAGTTCTTTTTATTTGACACTTTTTGACGTATCTATTGAAATGAAGTGGTGGGGGGTGATTCAATGTTTTTTTGAATAAACAGCTGTAACTCCTGAACGACTGAACGGATTTTAACAATGTGAATCTCGTTGGAAAAAGCATTTATTGCTTCATCGAAAACATTTTATCTGTGGTCTGTCAAATTTTTAGTTATGCCGATAGAGAGCGTTTTTTGATATAATAGCAGAAAATTGCTAATTTCTCTAAAAAATTAAATGCAATAACATTAACTTTTTTTCCATAAAAATGTATTATGATTATGCCAAAATAGGCTAGTGCAAACCGTATCTCAATATCTTATTCCTAGCCTAAAATATCGAAGAAAGAAAATTTAGTTATCATATGATTCAAAAAGACGCCATCACACCGGTTTTTATTTTCATTTATCTATATTTTTCCAAGAATCAATGATGAAATTTCATCATTCAATGAATATCATATAGGTACTAGTATTCTTAGTTTAACAAAATTTGATAAAATCGTTTAGGGGCATAATAATCAATAAATATAATTTGTGAAAATGCAAGAAGGTAGTCAAAATAAGAAGAGAAGGCCATGAAGGAAAAATAAATGCCTAAAATCAACTTGTCAACAAATATTAAAAATGAACTTATAATGGCAGTGTAATGAGTTTTTGTGACACACACAAGAAAGGACTGAAAACTATTGAAATGCATTTACGAACAATGAAGATGTTGATATGTTTGCGGTACATTTTGAAAGTTTTCAAAATGCGGCAATGGCACAAAGATTATATAGAACTCGATTTCCAAATTGGCGTTCACGCCATGCGAGAATTTGTTGGGCATATTTGAAGAAAATAGAGAATATTCATTTGAAATTTATAGGGTCGAAGCTGCCAGTATTACGCAAATTTTGGACTAAACGCGGAAAAATTCTCGCATGGCGTAGACGCTGAATATAGAGCACAGTATATTCTTTGTGCCAATGCCACATTTTGAAGAATTTCAAAATATACCGTCAGTGATATCAACAGCTTCATATTTTGTAAAATGTATTTCAATCTTTTTCAATCCTTACTTCTGTGTGCCACAAAAACTTATTAAACTGCCACTATATGTATAATTTTAGTATTTGTTGACAAGTTGATTTTAGGCATATGATTTTCCTCCATCGCCTGCTCTTCATAATTATACTGACTACATTGCACTTGCATATTATTACATTGGTTATTATGCTCCCACTCGATTTTTTTTGAAGTTTTTGAAATAAGAATGTTATTTTTTGAAAATCATAAAATTATTAAATTTAATCATTGATTCTTGGAAAAAATACAGATATATGAAAATAAATACCGGTGTAATGGCGTCTTTTTGAATCATATGATAACAAAATTTTCTTTCTTCCATATTTTAGGCTAGGAATAAGGTATCGAGATACGGTTTTCACCAGCCTATTTTGGCATCATCACAATACATTTTTATGGAAAAAAAGTTATATTATTGCATTTAATTTTTCAGAGAAATTAGCAATTTTCTGTTATTATATCAAAAAACGCTCTCTACCGGCATAACTTAAAAATTGACAGACCAGAGATAAAAATGTTTTCGATGAAGCAATAAATGCTTTTCCCAACGAGATCAACTTTGTTGAAATCCGTTCAGTCGTTCAGGAGTTACAGCTGTTTATTCAAAAAAACATTGAATCAACCCCCACCACTTCATTTCAATAGATACGTCAAAAAGTGTTAAATAAAAATGACTCGAATAAAGCTCCCCTTTAAACAGAAAATATATTTTTGGTATATTCACTAGATGAATTTCAGAAAAAAATCACTTTAAAAGTTTCAGATGGCGGCTACGCCCCCTGATCTTAGAAACCTGAAAATAATTTCCAGGATTTTCTGTTGGCCACTTTGGTTATAAAATTTTTTACCGTAAGTCTCTACGACGAGTAGTTTGTGAGATAAGGCCGCGTGCCTCTCTTAATCAGACACCCGGTACAATAGTGAGTTTTAGAAATGTCATAAATACAAACTTGAATATATAAAAACTTCGAACATACTAAAATTGGATATTTCTTATATTCACGTCAATGCCAACAACATCAATAGGTAGTCATCTATCCCATGAGAATCATATCATTCTCCAGGAACTCCCGGATACTCTATGGAAATGAACCAATCAGCAAATGCTCAACCCTGCTCTTAAAGCGTTTTCGTGTGAACATTTCAGTATTAGTGGCAAATCACCTGTTAAATTTTCTCCACTGTATAAAAAAATATATATATGCTTTGGTGATAGTTATTATGGAACTCAGTATGTCTTTGCAGAAGATTTTTACTCTTCTTCATATACAGGAGACACTGTAAGCTATTCAGTGCAGGTAACATTGAAATAGCAAACCTCTTGAAAGGACCTCTACATGACTTATGTGGAGCAATATGTGCAATTACGCCAAAAAACCTCTTCTGAAGAGGATCTTACAGTGAAACCAACCCTTATACAGGGGCCTCGGTAGACCAGCGGTGAGCGAGTACCGCCTTGTACCGTTTGTTGACCGAGGATGAGGGTTCGAGTCCCACCTTGCTCTTGGGCGTTGTGTATGTCCTGAATTTAGTGGTTCTCGTTATGAGATTGAGTGTTGGGTAATGTACATTGTATTCTAGCACAGTGGCCGTTCGGAACCGGCGTTAAGCTGTAGGTCCCTCGAGTTAAAAAAAAACCATATACCTAGATCATGTGACAAACGTCCTCACTCGCGGATTGCGAAATCCTACTTAATAAATACAGTTACCTGTCCTTTCAGATCCAGGAAAATCCAAGTGATTTGATGTGAGAAGTCTTTCAGACTAAAACTGAATCTCTGAGTTTTTTCTCCATTGAGACAAAGCCTGTTTGCCTTGATCTTGTCAAGTAAAGTATAACTTTGTCTTGGTGAGAATTGAATACTGTGGTATCATCAGCGTATTAAATAATCGTCGCTTCATTCAAGCGGTGGGATAAGTCATCAACATAAAAAATTAAAAAATAAATGGTCCTTGCAAAAATCATTGAGTAACCGCCTCAAGGAACATACCTGCCAACGAACTCTTGGTATTATATTCCACAAGTTCCTGCCTCTCAGCAGGATACGGTCTCCCGAAATCAAGAGCGCATCCTTAGATACTATAATTGACCACCATCTTAAGAGAAATATCATGAGGCTCACATGCAAAAGCCGATGAGAAACCACCAAATGATATTAATCTTCCCCCCTTCAAAAGTTTCAATGACCGCTTTAAATCAAAGTGCGATGGCACGTTTAGAGGACATACTCCTTCTGGTAATAGTATTTCTCAAAAAAATCCACCACACTGCTATTATATGCCATTTGAAATAGCTTGGATAGATGTGGTACGACTGAAATTGGGCGATTCTTCTCAACATGTTTGAGGAATGAAACTCTGAGTTTAACGATTTTCATATATAATAAAACAGCAACAGTTGCATAACGCATTTCGCTGACACCACAGATTCTTCAGGTGCGAATTTCAAACGGAAACTAAAATATCTAATACAAGGTTTGCAAAGTACAATTATAAATTTGGGAAATTCATTCTGGTATTCTAAGAACAAACTACCTTTATGCATTGAAAAGGTTAAGAAAGGGGAGCTGGTCATATCCAAATGGTTGTTAAGTAACTTCTGGGAATTTTAATGCCTATTAATTTCAGAAGTTTTTGTCTTCGTTTATATTCTTGAATATCACTACTATCCTTGATATTTTCAGTTCTTTCTGTAACTTTCCCGAGATATTAGAATTTTAACACAAATTATCTTTTTATTCATCAGATAATACTCCCTTGCTCAGCATTAAAATCATTTTGGACAATAACATTCTGCCGTTGAATATATATATATATATATATATATATATATATATATATATATATATATATATATATATATATATATATATATATATATATTATAGAAAAACTTCTTCCATTAGAAACGAGTGAATGATTCTCATGAAATATTATTACAGCTATCTGAATAATAGACAATTCTATGCAGTGATGTGGAAAAAGAATAGCCAGCCTTATTGGAAACACGAGCCTTTCAGAGCTGTAGCTGAATCTGGAATCCAACTCAAACTTATAAACTCAGCAACGGGACCAGGCGAAATGCTCAGGAATGCACTATGGCAAACTGGAAATACAGAAAATGAAGTTACTCTTTTATGGAAAGATCCAAAGAACGTTGGATGGAAATCCAAGACCTCCTACCGTTGGTTGCTCTTGCATAGGCCGAAGATTGGTCTTATAAGATTGAGAATTTACGACGGAGACAAACTTATCACGGATTCTGACAATATCTTCGAACGTACTTTACAAGGAGGAAGCAGAGGAGTTTTCTGCTTCTCCCAAGAGATGATAATTTGGTCTGATCTGGTCTACCGATGTAATGGTAAGGTTATAACAATTTCAAAATTTGAGGTTAATTTCTTTGTTAGCACCACCATTTGAGTTTGAAGATTGTAGTGAAATGGAAAAGATATTTTCAGAAGATGTTTACTGTTGATTCATTATCTGTCTATTCAGCAATTTGACGCATTATAACTAAAATTTTTTTTAAATATTTTACTCAATTTACATAGTATTACTATGAAGTATACTCATATGACTAATTTCGTTCTTTATCTATCATTCAACATTACTATTCTGAACAGACTATGAAATCTTGAAGAAGTTACATACCCATAAAGTGCAGCGTATATATAATAAACTGCAAGTCTGCACTGTTATTCTTAGAAACCTATTTTTACATTATAGATAAGAAGTTTACATTAAAACCAATTGTATTAGCCTTCAAACACTTCTAAGCTGGCTCTTGAAGAGAACGCATCTCTCTGTTGATTCATTTAGTATAGTAACTTTACCATTATTGTAATAATTGAAATAAACAGTTTTTAAAAACCCTCTTGGTGTCTCACGATACATATCTAAGAACTATTTTTCAGTGCTACAACTGTTTTACTTTACCCATAATCATATTGAATCACGTTTCGAAATTCTCTCCCAAAAAAAAATATCATCTTAAATATGAAGAAATTAAATTGAAACAGAGGTGACTCCTTGAATTAAACATGATCTGGGAGATAGTTTCAACTACGTGACATTTTCAGTTTTTTGTATTTCACTATATCAAAGTTCACTATGGGAAAATAGTGAATAGAAAAACAAATTTTAGGCTTCCGTTTGTTGGGTTAGGTCAATTAGACAAAATTAATTAAATTAATTTTTTCAAATTTCCAGAACATGTACCCGAAGCAATATGGAGAACACTTCCACCACATCTAAAGAAGAAGGTATCAGTAGATACATCTGGACGTACCCTTCGAATAACTAGGCCTAATAAACCAAATGCCTGAGATGATGTTACTATTTTGAAAATTTTGTTTGAGTATCTAACTAATGCCAAATATGAATCTGTTACGAGTGATTGAATTCTATGTATAGAATGTTTTAAAATATAAGTTTCAATTGGAAACATCCAGAGGAATATTCAGCAAACAATTTCGAGTAATAATTAATCAACTTTAAAGTGCAATTTTCATTTAACAGAACAAAAAACTCAAGATGAGTATAATTATTTCACAAAAAATATCAATAAAAAAATATTGATTATTTTGATCATGATGAGTATATATTATATATAAATATATAAATAATATTTAAATATAATATATATATATATATATAATATATATATATATATATATATTATATATATTCACACATTATATTAATATAAATATAAATATATATATATATATATATATATATATATATATATATATATTATATATATATATATATATATATATATATATATATATATATATATATACAGGGTGTCCCACCGGGAAAGAACGCGATTTGTATATGGAAAACTACACATAGGAAACTTTTGAAAATTTGACAGTATACTAATGTTGATAGGGGCAACTCGACTAAAATATTTTCAAGATGGTGGCACTTCCGGTTATACCGGAAGTAGATACCAACTTGCTTATTTTAAATTGGATACCCTATATATTAATACATTTTTAGATTCTACGCAAGATTCTAGGCAGATTTTATGTATTATGCTCTATACCTAAGTCTAAGCGTTTTTGACATATTTAGGTTTTTATGTCAAAAATGACGATTGCAAGCCCTAATATAATTATCAATTGTTCCTATAAGGACTCCCGTGTTACTTACTTTGGGGTGGATTCCTTACTGAAAAAGACTTGCTTTAATATATTTTGTATAGTATTTGGATAACTAATCATACAGGGTGTTCGAAAAAAAAGATCTAAAATGAGATTGAGAAAACTGACAAAAATCAATTTTTTCAAATGGAAACCCCCATTTTTCTTATTTTTAGTAAGTATTTAGCATTTGAAAAGAAGGTAACTTTATATAAAGTTATCTATACCTAAAATTTGAAGTTTTTTCGAATATTGCCAATTTAATATTTTTATATGGCGATTTTGCATTTAATCGTTAAACAATTAGATCTAGTATAGCCACGATAATCGTATTTGACATTTCAAATCATCGTAATGGCACCCCGGTTAAATTATACAAACGAAGATTATTTAAAACTTATTTATTATTTATGGACAATGTGATAAATTATTTCAAGAACATGTGATACATGTGCGACCGATATCCTCATAAACAAAAACCATCACCAAATACTGTTAAACGAATTATAGAAAACTTCAAGAATTTTGGATCCGTAAAGGCATAAGTGTACAAAAAGAAACCAGTGTTAACAATGAAATATGAAATAGCAATTTTGGGATATTTGGAGGCATATCCAACAAAATCTTCAAGGCAGTAGCATTAGAATCAGGCTTATCTAAATTCGTCAGTTCTAAGAATTTACGGAAACACAAATATCATCCCTATGCTATCCATATTTCTTTATTAGTGCAGCATTTAAATGAAATGATTTTATGATAAGCCTTAAAAGTTTAAATAATTTTATTTTGTATAATTTAACCATTACGATGATTTGAAATGTCAAATACGATCGTGGCTATGCTAGATCTAATTGTTTAACGATTAAATGCAAAATCGCCATATAAAAATTTTAAATTGGCAATATTTCGAAAACTTCAAATTTTAGGTATAGATAAACTTCAGACAAAGTTACCTTCTTTTTAAATGCTAAAACTACAAAATAAGAAAAATGGGGGTTTCCATTTGAAAAAATTGATTTTTGTCAGTTTTCTCAATCTCATTTCAGATGTTTTTTTTCGAACACCCTGTATGATTAGTTATCCAAATACTATACAAAATCTATTAAAGCAAGTCTTTTTCAATAAGGAATCCACCCCAAAGTAAGTAATACGGAGATCCTTATAGGAACAATTGATAGTTATATTAGGGCTTGCAATCGTCATTTTTGACATAAAAAACCTAAATATGTCAAAAAACGCTTAGACTTAGGTATAGGACCATAATACATAAAATCTGCCTAGAATCTTGCGTAGAATCTAAAAATGTATTAATATGTAGGGTTTCCAATTTAAAATAAGCAAGTTGGTATTTACTTCCGGTATAACCGGAAGTGCCACACCTTGAAAATATTTTAGTCTAGTTGCCCCTATCAACATTAGTATACTGTCAAAATTTTCAAAAGTTATCCTATGTGTAGTTTTCCATATACAGATCGCGTTCTTTCCGGTGGGACACCCTGTAATAATATATATATATATATATATATATATATATATATATATATATATATATATATTCACACTCTGTCAGTATTTTTCTGTGAAAAAAATCGGAAAACTAGAAGGATTATAATAAATTAATATTTTTCGATTTGATTTACAGTTTTCTATTTCTCATATCATATTTATTACTCAAATTTTATGATACAATTTTGAATGATAATATTTTGTGAAACTTGTACTAATGAATGTGTTTTCTTACTTTTGAAATAAATATCTGAACGGTATAATAATTATGGTTTTGATGAGTGCCTAAGATACAATGTAGGGAAGTTGTTGGAAGATTGGATTGATGTGCCAATTACTATTTTGCGCATGAGTTTTGGTTTTTAGAGTCCCATTCGAAGAGACATCCATCTTAATTTTCGAATTATTCTCAGTGATATTTTTACATAACTCAAAATTCAGGTTGTGATATTTTTTTTTTTTCCAGTAGCATTCCTTAATTACATAAAGTGAACAAGGAAAGTTCTTCAATAATTTAAAAACTATTGAACAACACTTTCCAAAGGGGCTGGTTATATGTATTCCGCATCGCGAAATCAGCATCTTTCCTTTTTCTCTTTATGTAATATATGAAATTGACTACAGTCAACTTGTATATTTTTCATGATTTGATTGTTGGCATTCGTTAGTTCTGTAATTATATTTATCGGTCAAAACAACATAAATGTTGAATTGATGCTGCTTTGACCGATAAATAAAAGAATCCTCAAATACAGCAGTAACGAATACCAGTGGATTTAAAAAAATATCACAACTTGAATTCCGAATTGCGTAACAATATCATTGAGAAGCGTTCAAAAATCTATAGGAAAATTATGAACCTATACCTAAATCCATTTCGAAGTGAGTACCGCTCTAAAATTGAGAACTACTTTATAGTCTTGGTTTTCATATGAGAATTACATTGTTATAATTTTACGGTAATGAAATTAAGAGCTGTATTTTAAATATATTTATTGCTTACATATGGCTTTACGAGATGTTTTCCAGAAGTACGCGATTTGACAACGAAAATATAAAAAGAATATCTTCATTTTCCAACATAGTCGTCGTTGAGATCTCTAGAAAACGTCGTGTTAAGTTTAATGAAAACAAATTAGTTCATATCAACTTTCCTAATACATGAGGCAATATATCCCCATGTAAATGAATAAAACCCAGCTTCCTCATGGTAATTCAGCAAAAAATACCTGAATAACACACGACGCTAGGCTTCCCTGTTGCTAGGCTAGGCTTAGTCGACATATAATAAATTGCTCTTTTAACAACGAGACATTGAAACTCTTCTGGCTGTATGGCATCCAACGTTAGCGTACAACATTTGCAAAATAAATTATTGAGAAGCATTATGATGCACCCTGGCACTGTTGTGACATAGACCTTCACAGGGATCTTGACGTAAAGACGGTTGACAAGACTATCCAAATTTGCCAGTAGCCACGAAAAATGCCTACTTCAACATGGAAACTGGGAAGAGAAGATTCAAAAGGTTGAATCCTTTCAAGTAAGTTCAGGAAAAAGTGCTAGCTTGAAAGCGGATAAAAGTGCGACTGAAGAGTAGATATTACTGCTATAGTAACAATAAACTGCTGGAACCTGAAGCACACTAAAGTGAAAACTTAATTTTAGAAATTTTCATCCTAAGTCAAGTGAGGGTACGAACAGAACGAGTAAGTCGAGGTGGAGGTGTAGCTCGCGGTGAATGCCACTAGTTAAGTCTCGGTCGATGTCGACCGCACACAACGAGGAGGTTACCAGCGATGCTCAGTCGAGCAAGTGTTGCCTATTTTCGCGAGCGGAACTTTATTATCAAAACATATCTACATACTATTCCGAATCGAATGGCACCTTGCTCATATTTTTCCGAGACTGCTGAAAAAAGTTGAACAAAAAAGCACTTGTTGACTAGACTACTGACAAGTCTGTCTTTTTCCTACTTGTAGCCTTCGAATGAAATAGAATGCTGCAATTGGAACGATATTTAATGCCATGAACATAACGAAGCTTCGAAATAGAATGAGTCTGAAGTCATTAAATGATTAAATACTTTTCAAGAAGAACCAATAAAAGCTTCTATAATTACGAATATAATTACGGAATAAGTGATCTGCACAATTGCTATGAGATCTTCCTTCATATTTAGCACAAATTATCAAAAAACAAACTTAATACCCGAAGGAGAAAAAAACTGGCAACTGGAGTACTGTAGCGCGCGAAATGTCAGACGCCACACGTCTTCTATCGAGCTGCTAAGGGTGATGACAACACTGCCTTGAACGCACCAATCACAGCGAAGTATCCTTGTAGACCGCGCGGTAAGCATCCATGTAAAACAAACTGATTTGATTCTTAAAAGCATCGCTGTAAACCTCCTTAGTGGCATCGCGCTAAACCTCTACCGCGACTTACTCGTTATGTTCGCTCCCATTTAAATCAATGTGTTTGTTTCACATGGATGTCGACATCGACCGCGACCGCGAGCTACACCTCTACCTCGACTTACTCGTTCTGTTCGTACCCTTAGGTTTGACTGAATTTGCTATTTGATCTTACTAATCAGATTTTAAATTTGAGAGTACCCTTCTAATGGGTGATTTTTTGAAATAAAAAAAAAATAAATTTCGCAACATATTATTATTTTTGATGAATTTTTAGTCGTATTTTCCCATAAAGTACATACTATTGCAGTGCATAGAAGGAGAGGTGCGGAAGTAGTTTTTTTGTCCGTTTTAGTCCTCCTATACTACCTACATTTTCGAAATAGAAACTATATGTATATCTATTTATATATATATATATATATATATATTATATATATAATCTCTTGATAATTATTAGCAATAACATGATTTGATTGTATATATATATATATATATATATATATATATATATATATATATATATATATATATATATCAATCAAATCATGAAAAAACATTCTTGTCGACCATGGTGAATTTCATACATTACATAAAATGAACAAGGAAAATTCTGTAATAATTTTAAAAAAATTATCAAACAACTTTCCAAGGGAGCTGGTTATACGTATTCCGCAACGCAAAATCTGCATTCACAATGGGGAATAATTGTATTGGGGAACAATTTGAAATTTGTTGAATAAGCACTGATGAGATCTAATAAGATAGAAACAGCTGTATGCAGATTTTGAGTCGGGATGACTTGACAATTTCTATAATTCACCGTTCGATTTTAAATGCAGATTTTGCGTTGCGGAATACGTATTAACAGCTCCCTTGGAAAGTTGTTTGATAATTTTTTTAAAATTATTAAAAAATTTTCCTTGTTTACTTTATGTAATATATAAATATATATTTCCCTGTACATATTGACATCTCAAGCGCCTCCCATCGGCTCAAATGAGCTGAAATTGGGTACATGGGATTATTATCATTAAATAACGAAATTATCATCATTTGGTAAAACTTTTCAAACCGCCGCCATTTTTACGTAGATATTTCTTTATTTCTCGTGGTTTTTGAAATATTTCCGTACTCTACAGCTTCTGCAGATTGGTGTATAGGGTGTTAGTTTGGTATGTCCTTTGAGTCTATGTTGACTTAAGATCCTATTTTGGTATCAACTCTTCTTCTCAAACGCGCTGAATTTCGTGGTGACTATATCATTCCAGTTGCATCTTGATCATAACGTGAATTTTATTTCATGATAGAGGCTTGAAATTTGGTGTGTTGATTGAGATGATGTTGAGCTACGTTCCTTCGTTAGTTTCAACTTTTTTCCTCAACCACGATGCACTCCACGAATATTTTTTTAGTGCAATCAATTATTTTCTACTTTTCAATTTGGTTTGCTATAAGCGTGATTTTTCAGAATTTAATTCAATCCGTTAGAATTGCATCTCGAAACGTTGCATTTCGCGAGAAAAATAGGACCTTAGTGATGGAGCTCTGCTGCTCACGAGTTATTTTTGTAGTCATGTTTATAGTTATAATAGTCGAGCCCCTCAAAATAGACCACTTCAACAATGTAGACAAGTATTTTCACACCAAGACATTTTGTGGAGTATGAAATTGAATTCTTCCACGTGCATCTCAAAATCGGCTTTTATGGGAGCTATTCTTTGATTTCAGACCATTTTCGACGGTTTCTCCGTCTAAAGCGATGGTACCCTAATTTATCCATAGTTATGAATTGACGCAGAAAACTCAAATTCACCAATCCTCAGCATATTTTGCACACAGCTTGCTATACCTACCTGAATTAATTAGTAGATTCGTTTTGATTTTGCAGAGTTGATTTTTTTCAAATTTCGATTTAGTTAGAAATTCCCCACTTATCGTCTCTCATATATTATAAGAATAAGTAAAAAAAAATCACTACTTATTACAATATTTGGAGAAACACTTGAATCGGTAGGTTAATTCAAACTTCAAGAAGAAAACTTTCCTTAGTTCCAGTCGCTTTGCCAATTTATAATACATGATATTTGATCTAGACTGATTGTCCATGAAAAGATTTATACAAGACATATTCCGTTTCAAAATCACTTTAACACAGATATACATGGTTTATGGGATAATATTTTATTTCGATCAGTAATGAAATGCTTCATCAGTTGTTGAATGTGCAATCAAGTTTATAATTGGGCATTAAATGTTCACGACATTAGTTTGAAACATTAGTTTGAAACGAAGTTCAACAATTGCCACTTTAAATCCAGACGTAATTACTTTTATGCGAACACATCTTTTTTGATTTCGAATATTAGTGGAGAATGAAGTTTTATGGTTCATTGTTGTATAGATTATGTTTGTCGTCTACTTACATCATTATTATATACTTTTTAGTTGTGATGCTACCTATACTAATGATTTTTTGTTATTTAAAAGCTCGAGATTCTGAAGAAGTACTGACCATTGATTTTAGCATCCAAATATATATATATATATATATATATATATATTTATTTATATATATATTTATATTTATATATATATTATATATATATATATATATATATATATTTATACACAGGGTGTCCGCACCCGGAAACTGAAACGATCGATATAGAACAAAGTACGGAAAAGAATATTGTGAAAATTTAGATGATTACTAATGTCGGTGTGGTCAATTCAACCAAAATAATTACAAGCAGCTGGCACTTCCGCTTATACCGGAAGTCGATACCAACTTGCTTATTTCGAATGAAACACCTTATATATTTTAGGGTTTTCGAAAAGAGCATAAAATTCTGAGTCGTTAATGTGTAGAATACTCTATGCATAAACCTAGCCGTTTCAGAGATATTTGACATTTTATAGAAGATTTGACAGGTGCAACGGTTTACAAGAACCAGTATAACTTTTTTTTATGTAAAAGATACTTATTTGCTTCTTGTCACATGAAAAGAACACAAGAGGAACTACGTTATACAACTGAAATTAATTCAATAATATCATACCAAGTGTTCCGTTTCTCGCATTACATTTCGTCAACTTCAAACCGCGAAAATTTGTTTAGGTCAAATGGAACAATTTTTTCCCTGATATTAGCATTGTGGGGGTTGGAGTTACAACTTTTTGAAATATTTGTGATTTCATTAGAAATTCATTAATTGTTGTAATCATTTCATCAAAATAGCCATGATTAGAAACAATCAGTCATTATCTTATGTCAAAAAATGCCAGCACGTTTAAATTAGATCCACGAATACTTTTTAAATTTGTTTATTATTTATGGAGAGTATAATAAAGTAATATCAAGAACTTGGAGTACATTTACTACTCGATATCCATAAAGACAGAAACCGTCACCTAAAACTGTAAAACGCATAGTGGAAAATTTAAAAAATTATGGCTCTATCAAGGCAAAAATTCATAGAATTCTGTTGTTGATGACGAAAAACATAGAAATAGTCATTCTGGGATATTTTCATGCATTTCCAAGGAAGTCATTAAGACAAGCTGCTCTGGAATCGGGACTATGCAAGGATTCAATTCACAGAATCTTATTAAAACATAAGTTTCGTCCGTTTTTATTCCATATGGTTCAAGGATTAAAGGAAACAGATTTACTAAGAAGACAGAATTTTCGTGAGTTTATTCTAATAATAAATAAATAAAATGAGGGTAACGATTCTTATTTAGAAAATATTATATGGACAGATGAAGCAAAATTTACCAAAAATGGACTTTTTAATAGACACAATTCGCATTATTGGAGTGACTCAAATCCCCATATGTTCAGAGAGCGAAACTTTCAGAAGAGTGGGCAGTTCAATGTTAACCGTGCCATAAGAAATGATGGCATTACAATTTTATCACGAAAATTTAAACGGTAAATTAAATTTCCTCTTCTGCTAACTATTTAAAAGATTTGCCTCTCGCCGAATATAGAAACATTTTTTATCAGCACGACAGTGCTCCCCACATAACGCATATTTAATTAATAATTATTTACATGACATTTTTCATGATCAATGGATTGCCAATAATGGAGCTTTCTTATGGTCTCCTCGCTCGCTCGATATATCAGTTCTGGCTTATTTTATTTGGGGAACTATTAAAAATAAATTTTATGAGAGCCCATTAAAATCCATTTTGGATTGTATGCAGAGAGTAAGAAATGCATTTCAAATCATTTCACAGGATTCAATTAGAAGAGCTACCAATGAGGAACTAATCCGAAGGTGCGAAAAATGTGTCGAGGTTCGAGGGCGGAATTTGAGAATTGATTGAATTAAAATGAAATGATATTTCAAATTGATCTTATCTCTGCTATTTTAGTTCATGCCATATCTTCAATTCGATTCAAACTGTTTTTTAAAATTAGAAATATAGTATAGTATATTGTATAATTAGTGGGAAAAGCATAATATTCCCAAACGACTGTGATAATTACCAGACGAGGAGCGTAGCGACGATTCTGGTAACACAGGAGTTTGGGAATATGCTTTTCCCACGAATTATACATACTATTTTTTCTCCGATCGTTTATTTACATTTAAAAAATTAATTAAAAAATATTTCATCCAAGATGTAATCAAGTAAGTTTAAATAGGCTTCTCTATGTTCATATTGAAATATAGAAGTGGTAACCATGGAAATTACTCTGTTATGACAAAAGTAAAATAATTATTATAAAGCCGGTTTTGTTAGATTCGTTGTATTTTATAAGGAATTGAAAAAGAATTAGTAAACATGAACACTGATAGTGATTATTTGTTGTCTTGCACGGCTCTTGAACTAGTAGAAGCCGCGAACGTGGCTTCACTTAATTTACTTCCGGCGAAATCCAGAGAAAAGTATGAACTTGCGTACCAACGCTTCATGAATTTTTGTAGAAAAAGCAACAGTGTATCCTTTTCTGAGAATGTATTGATGGCGTATGTTACTGAATTGGCTAAAACAATGAAATCTTCGACGTTGTGGGCACATTATTCCATGTTTCGATCAACTTTGTCTGTTAAAAATAATATTAATATTTTATAATAATTTTATTATAGTTGAATTTTGTAAATTATTTATTGGATACAAATACAAGACTCTTCACAATTCTGACATAATACATTAATTCATTTTTTTTACTAATCTGTCTTTTTAACGCTTGTCTATGTCCTGCACATGAAAGCCTACTATTATGATATAATCAACAACGACATCTATCAATATTCAACACCCCCTCTCAATTTAATTTAATATATTCTATTTCATTTTAAATTGCATAATATCCCTTTTATTCAAATAGTCCTAAAAACAAACAAAAAATCATAGGCAGATTCTTACTGAGACAAGAAATAAGAGCTCAGTAAATTAAATTTTTCTTTGCAAAGTGGCTTTGTGAAAATGTCAGAGCAATTCTCTGATGAGCAAACATATTTTAACACGATTTCTTTCTTCAAATAAAGATGAAAAATGATATTTTATTTCAATATGTTTACTCCGTTTATAGTTTTCAAAATTCTTTATCATTGACATTGCGCTAAGATTGTCAATTTTTAGCACAACTAGTTCCGAATTCCAACATGATTTCATTGAAATTAATTAATTCTTGAGCTGCCAAATCGGCCGAAACATGCTCAGCCTCTATTGATGACAACGCGACACAACTTTGGGGTTCTTAGCATGAAAACATACAAAACCATTAACACTTTTCCTAATAACTTTATGATCTCCCAATCTGCGTCGCACATGTCTTCTAACCTTGTATCACCTTTTGCATAATGTTAATCCATAATTATGATTAACAAAACTAAATTTGATTTTACTACGTTTATTATCACAAAATATTTTGAAAAATATAACACTGCGATTGCAATTTCGGTCACTAGACCATCATCGGGCAGATTGAGTTAAGAACTGCCCGATGATGGTCTAGTGACCGAAATTGCAATCGCAGTGTTATATTTTTCAAAATATTTTGTGATAATAAACGTAGTAAAATCAAATTTAGTTTTGTTAATCATGTTAAATTATCACGTAGTAACGACGGATTTCATCAACTATTTAATCCATAATTTTTCGTTGCACTTAAATATCGTAATATTCGCTTTCCAGCCAACTATAAACCATTGGTTTATAGTTGGCTTGTCTAAATATCTACTTACATATGAAACACTATAAGCTATGTCTGGTCGTGAAGTGACCGACAGGTACTTAAGACTGCATACTAATCCTCTATATGGAACGTTCTGTATTATTTCTTCTTCGCCATTCACTTCAATATTTACTATCAATGGTGTATTTGCTGAACGGCAGTCCTTCATACCAAATTCATTTAACAATCGTGATATCATTTTTGTTTGAGTAATTTTAATTCCGTTTTCCGTTTTGTTCAGTTCCATACCGAGAAAGGTTGACATATTAGTTACAGTTTTAACATTGAATTCTTTATATAAATTTTTTATTAATGAATTGACTTGTTCTTCTGGTCCTGCAATAAGTGCATCATCTACGAATAATACTAAATAAACTTCATCTTTTATATACAAACGGTAATCATACTTAGATCTTCTGAATTTCAGATTGGACATCACCTCATTAAATTTTATATTCCAACACTTTGGTGCATTTCTAAGTCCATATAAAGAACGATTTAGTTTCAAAACCTTTGATTTTGTTTCCAGGCCTTCTGGTTTAATATATACATCAGTATCAAGTGTACCATTCAAAAATGCAGTTGGTACATCAATTTGTTTCAATTTCCAATCCTTTTGCGCAGATACTGATATTAATATTCTGATTGTAGGCAATCTACAAACTGGTGCATAACTATATTCCTCTCCAGAATAAGGAACTTGGAATCCTCTGGCTACAAGACGAGCTTTTTTAGTACCATCTTCTTTAACCTTGAAAATCCATTTAGTATCTATAGCAAATTGACCTTCAGGCAATTCCCCAGGACACCATGTTTGTAATTTTGCATGTGATTGAATTTCATTATTTATTGCCTCTCTCTATTCTTCTGACTCACAGGCTTGTTTATACGTTTTTGGTTCTTCTTCTGTTGCTAAGAGCAAACAATAAGCTGAATAAACTTCATAATCTTCTAGGTTTCTAGGTCGTACTACATTTCTTCCGGATTTTGTTTTTATTTTTTCTAACGGTAAGTTTTCTTCAATTTCTATGGAATCTTGTTTATTTTCTTCTTGT
Source organism: Cynegetis impunctata (assembly GCA_030704885.1). NCBI lineage: Eukaryota > Metazoa > Arthropoda > Insecta > Coleoptera > Coccinellidae > Cynegetis > Cynegetis impunctata. The sequence continues at coordinate 29,521 of JARQZK010003674.1, forward strand.
TCATCATTCTCAATTTCGTCAATATTGTTTTCTTCACTTGCTTCTGATTCTTCTATATTATTAATTTCATTCCCATTTATAAGATTTTGTTCTTTTTGTGCATTTTCCTTAAATTCCATGAACAATTCATCAAATTGTACATCTCTACTTTTGATTATTTTATCTTCTTCTGGAATATACAACCTATATCCTCCTCCACAATATCCTACGAACACAGCTTTATTCGCTTTTGGCTCTAATTTATTATGTTTTGGCAATAATATGTACCATGATCGACATCCAAATATTCTCAATTTATTGAGATCATTTCTACCAAGCCAATGTTTTGAAGGAGTTTCGCCTCTAGCTAGTGCTGTAGTTGGAATTCTATTCAATTCGTATGCGGAGCTCTTCGGTGCTTCTCCCCAAAGATATTTTGGAATATTGGAATCGATTATCTTTGTTCGAATCATGTTAAGTAATGTTCGATTCATTCTTTCAGATTTTCCATTCATTTGTGGGCTATACGCCATTGTGTATTCCAACTGTATACCATTTTGTTTACAGAATTGCTTAAAACATCTTGACGAAAATTCACCGCCATTATCCCATCTGAAACGTTTTACTTTTACATTCAACTGTCTTTCAATATTAATCACTTATTCTTTCAAATTATCCTCTGCCTCATTTTTATTTTTCAAAATTTTTACTACTACAAAATGAGAAAAATCATCCATAAGTATTTGAAAATATCTACCTCCATATGAGTGTTGAGTAGGACATACAAGAGGCAGTACATTTGTCCCGTACATGGCGTCAAAATGTAAGAGCGGCTCAACATTTTACATTGTACTGCTTCAAATTTTATGACGCGGGTGTCGCGCTAGGCGCTACTTACTTTCCGTCTCCGTAAAACTGTAGGATGAAGACAAAGAGGAAGTGAGACGCATGCTACAAATTTATTGCATTATTGCTTCTCGAGTCTCCTCGAGCGATAAGGAAATATCCTATGAGGCACGTATTGAAGCGACTGTTTTGCTTTTGAATATCCTAACCCTTTGAAATATATTAATTGTTTATATTTTTATTTACCTACTTACAAACAATATTGACTATGCTAATCGTTTCATATCACTTTGCGATACTCATTATTAATATATCATCAATCAGAGTTCAGACTGTAACTATTGTACTGCAATAAAATCAAATGTCATATTCGTACCTGTAACTTCAAACGTATCGCCGAGCTTCAGTACGCCTCGCGTCATTTGAAGTGGGATATTGTACTGGCTCAGTACAAAAAAGAGGCTACTCTTACAAACTCATTTTCGTGTCGTGTCCTACCCAACACTACTCCATATATGGTACATGGAGTAATAGGTCCACATATATCACTGTGAATTAGTTCACCAATCGACTTTGATCGTTTTTCGTTAATTGACAATGGAAGTCTTGTTGTCTTTCCTTCAATACATGTCGTACATTTTGACTTTGGGGTGTGTAAACCTAGCTGATGTAGAGCATCATATCTAAAATGGCCCAATCTTCTATGCCAAATTGTTTCATCAAATGTTACATGGCACTTTTCGTTATTGTTAACTGTATTTTCTGTATTCAATATATACAAGCCATTTTTATTTTCACATTTTAGAGAAAAATTTTTACCACAAATTATTGTTTTATCCTTTTCTACAATGATTCTATGTCCTTTTGATGTTAATTTTGATGCAGACATCAAATTATATTTAATTTTAGGTACAATTAACGCTTCAATTAACAAATTTCGACCTTGACATTGCACTTTAAGTATTCCCTTTTTATTTGCTTTCAAAATTGTCCCATTTGCAATGTGCACGGATATATCATGTGGTAATGTTTCTATATTAGTCATATGTTTTTCAAGATTTGCTTGAACAAAGTGATTACTGGCACCTGAATCTAGTACAAAGCTTATCTTACCTGATTCAATATCATTGCTTAGATTAGCAGCATATAGAACTATAGAGTCTCCGCTCGTTTTTCCTGCAGTATTTGCTTGATTATTTTGGTGCAAGTTGAAATTTCTACCTCGACCCATATTTCGCCCTCTATAACTTCTGAAATTTCTGCCTCTTCCTCTGTAGTAATTAAACGAACCACGATTATTTTCTGTTTTTGAATTTCTTTTCGGACACTGAGCTTGAAAATGTTGTGGATTTCCACATGTACAACAGTTTCTATTAGTACTTGTAACTTGAAAACTAACTTCATTATTTTCGATATTTTTATCATCTTGCTTGGAATTCACTTTTATTTCCTCATCCAAAAGTCTAGCTTTCACAAAATCCATTTTAACATCAGATACTGTTTCCAATGCAGTAACTACTCTATCAAATCTCGAAGGCAATGACAGCAACAAATAGCACACTCGATCACTATCATCTATATTTGAACCTATGTCTTTCAACTCTCTGATAATTGTATCGAATTTCAGAAAATGATCTTCCAATTTTTCGTTAGTTCCAGATCTTAAGTTAAGAAGTTTTCTCCATAACGAAAGTTTAGTAAATGAACTTGTTCTCACAAAAATATCTCTTAATGCGTGTAATTGTTCTCTTGCACTGTTACAATCTTTAATAATATCCAGATGCTTATCTGCAATGCCTTGTACTATAATTGATTGAGCTTTAGCGTCAATTTTCTTAAATTTATTGTTGACTTCAATAATAGCTGTTGCATCAGGTGGTGGTTGTGTAGCATCGTCACATTGTTATCTTTTTAATAGTGTAATTATATGATATCTCCAATCAATGAAATTATTTGCCTCAAGAACCGGCCACTTTTGGCACACTTCGAAAGCAATAATAATGTTCAAATTATTAGCTTGGACACTTTCACTATTCAGAATTCAATCTCATCTGGCAATAACTGGCCCACAACCTTTTATAATAATTTTATTATTATTGATTTTGTGAATTATTTATTGAAAACAAATACAAGACTCGTCTACACAATTCAGACAGAATACATTCTTTCTTTTATTTTATTAATCTGTCTTTTTAACGCTTGTCTATGTCCTGCACATGAAAGCCTACTATAATGATATAATCAACAATGACATCTATCAATATTCAACATAATATTGCCCAGTACCAAAAACTGAGAGCAGTTTTAAAACGTCAAGCTACAGGATACAAAAAATGTAAATATTAACAACAATTATAAAAATTAAAACCGTACTTTGTTTCATTTCAATGTAATAATCCATTTGTTACATTACCGCACGCTACAGCAGTGCGGTAAGAATATTACCGCACTGTTATTTTCTAATTGCTTAGCAACTGACCACTATTCTGGAATGTTGAGCTTTTCGCATAGAAAACAAGTCAAAATAGTGTCACTTTTCCCACGATCGGAGAAAAAAATATTTGGTCCCACAGGGCATCCGTTATTTTAGTGCACGCAGCTGTAATTGGACGTAAATAATTGTGAGTAAACGCAGCCATAACGTTACAGACCTTCGTAATGGATGAAATCGGAAGTAGGTACAAGTGAATATGAGTGTGTTTCTCACCAAATACATTCCAGCAACATTTTCGGACATAACGACACATTCTCGAAATCGATGATTTTGTTTCCGAAGTGGATTTCCTTACAATTTTTTATTAACTTACTTCATGTTTGTATGTATGTAAAGCTACATTAAATAAATATACCTATTCTGGTCATGAAAAAACTGTTTTATGGCATTAATCGTTAAAACAGGCCGTTAAACGAACTCAAAGAAAACTTAAGTAAAAACTGAAATGATTATACCGATAGACTTCTCAGAGAACTATACTATCACGTACGCAACTGAAATACAGTCTACACATTTTGCTAAAAATTAGTTATCTATTCAAACAGGCATGAAATATTCATGAAACGTTAACAATGATTCGCAATCAAGAACTTCTGCTACAAAGCCCATGCAATTCATGTGAAACCGATATTATCCAATTTTAGAAAACAAAAATGTTCATGATGTCATATAACCCTTTTGATATAAACGTTAATTAATGATTTCAAACAAATAAAAAAATGTATATACAGGGTGATATAGTCCATATATGGGACTTTCAGTGAGTCTGGTCATGGTAAAAGTCCTACGAAAGGCGTAGGAGGTATCATTTTTGTCCTTCCGAGAAAACCTGATAATTTCCGGGAACTTTACTAAAATAGAACAAAACACACACAATTGTAGTTATCATTACCAAAAAGATTGTAGTTATATTGAAAAACTTTAACTCTGTGCATGTTAATTTGGTAATAATCGTTGGTGGTATTTTAATATTTCTCAAATTGTAGGTAGGTATGCATTAAAATATCCATTAATCTTCGTTTTTAATGTCTTTTACTTCGCAATGACATTATGAGTTTAACTACAAGTATTATCATTCTTTCATATAATATTGATGACAATATATATCTAAGTCATGAATTAGAGAAAAAAACACTCTTCTATAGTTTTTGAACATTCCATTAATTTTACTAAAACGTTTTCGAAATCACCATTTTTAGCAATAGCTTTGTTTCAAGGCTATATTACTATAATGGATTCCAGGTACTGCTCTATCGAAATATTGTTTAAACACAAATTAAGAGACAATTTATAGCAATTGTAATCATTATAGCTTATATTATTTTTCGTCATGAAACTCATTTTTGAAATTTACGACCTTGGTTATTTTGAGTCAACTAAGGAAACAAGCTGAATTTCGAAACTTCTTCAGTACAGTCCGTACATAATCTTATGCTCAGGAAATTTATACGAACAAAAGAAAACAAAACACCTCTTTTTGCACTAGCCATTATAGACTTGAAAAAGAATGGTAGTCTAGAGTGGTAACTGAGGCTAGAACCTAATCAATCAAGGAGTCGACAATGAACTTCAATCACCATATAGGTACAGATAAGCCAGGGTGAAAGTAACAATATGCGCAGGTACTCCAAGACAAAGCGATAAAATATTCTCAAAGCTTTATTCAGAATACTTGAACATGTATTCCGAAAGCTGCACTGGAAAAATATTTTCTATAGGCAAATGGGGAATATCTAAACCATTTTAAATTGATGTCGTTGTGATTGCAGAAAAAACATAAACAAAGGCAGAAATGAATCTAAGTAAAACAAAAGTGATGTACAGGATGAGCAAATTTCAATGTTTGTATAGAGTAACTCTGTAACTAAAGGAGATACAAAAAATGGAGGGTACCATCTCGATATCTTTTTTCGAGAAAAATTCACTGGCGAAAACAATAATTTGCTATCGTCTTTTGTTTCCGAGATAATAACTTTTAGTCTTCAAAGCGCTTTTTTTCTTTATGATCCAATGGCGTCGAGAAAAGGTGCAATATCGAGTTATGGCCTGAAGTATTTATTACAAAGACTTTTATGAGTCTTTAAGAGCGAAAATAATATTTGACTAAATTTCTTTTTGCGTCATCTTGTAAGGTTTGTCCGTTTGTTTCCTTCATAATATGAAGTAACACATTTAATCGTATCGCAAGTGGAAAAGTACGAGAAATATGTTATGTTAGAGAACTATTTTCAAAGTTATAACAATTATTGTGATATTGCACCTGTGATATACTTCAATCGCTATCCCAAAAGAAGACAACCTAATAAAGCTATATTCAGGAGGTTAATAAAAAAATCTCATTAAATGTGGATCATTTAACAAGCAATTAATTATAAATTTTAACCTTTTGAAAAAAATAGCTTTATTAGATTTTCCACAATATCACAATTGATTTTTGAATACAAATTTCTGACATATCATATTTTTCTTAATATTCGTACGACATCCTCAAGTTGGTTGATATAATGGAAACAAACGGACAACCCCTATTAGAGACGACACCCGCCTTCTTGAAATAAACATAAAAAACGCAATACTTTTAACTATTAAAATATTATTTTAGCTATTAAAGACTTACACATCCAAAGCAACCCAACATATGATCCAAGGTTTGAAGGGAAAAAATCCGTTCCAACTTAACCATAGCCAACTATGATTCCCATTTGCAAAAATACAACTTTAGGTCATAAATCGAAATCACGACGCCCCTGGATTCTAGAGATAAAAGTGCCTTAGTACTGTAGAAGCTATTATCTCATAATTTTACAAATAACCAAGATATTCACATTTGCCTGAAGGAAGAAAAAGCGAACTTTTGTTTATAACTCGAGAACGAAAGATGATAGCAAATATTTGTTTTCGCCAGTGAATTTCTCTCGAAAAAACAGTTCGAGAATGCGACCTCAATTTTTTTTTATCTCCTATAGTACCCAGTTACCCTTTACAAGTATCGGAATTTGCCCAACCCCGTATTCCCCGTGTATTCCCCGACGCAAAATCTTTATTCACAACGCAACAGTGAATTATAGAAAATATCAAGTAACCCCGACACAAGAACTAGATACAACTGTTTCGATTGAGATTTCTTCACTGCAGCATACTCACCCGGAGTGAATTGATATACCTACCTATTTCTTATTGTTCCCTTATATAAATCGCGGTCGAAGTAGGTACTACATGGATAACGCCCTCTGCCAAATATATTAGAAACCGGAAATTCACTGTTTAGACCGAAAATGCAATTTTTGAATCGAATGATTATATTCAGAAGCATAATCAAGCTTCTCAAAAGATTTTGCTGATGGAACTTTATTTTGTTGCTTACTTAAGTAAAAATTAACTAAACATGACACTAGTATCTAAAATGATCCTAGCAATCATTTTTTATTATATATGAAGAAATGATTCCACTCTTAAGGTCTTGTTGATAAAAAAATTAAATCATAACCTAAATGTTCTAACCATTGTGTTAGAATATTGTCAATTTAATTGCTCAATGATACCAGAAACTGATACAAACACACCCATTATATAGTATCTACTAAGAATAATGCTTCATAATATCGATTCAGTGCTTACCTCAGACAGAACACAGTGATTCTAATTTTTTTGCTTTGTCAAAGCCTGAGTGAACTTTGGTGGGGACAAGAATATCCTAGATCGCGCTGTCAAACAGATGGGGATCGTTTTACTCTAAGTGATCATTATACACAAGTTTTGCCTTCTATGATATTGAATCAGCACTACTGTCATGGTCCATGTGGTAATCATCGGAGCAACACTGCATGGTGAAATAAGAAAGAGTAATTTTGATTATCTCGGAGGTAACTCTTCTCTCTTTATGTAAGAATGCTTGTCAAATACCTTAGAAATTCATTAATTTAATGTCGAGCATTTTAAGGAATTTTATATTGAAACTGATTAAGTGAAAGGGAAAATGCCGCTGAATCATTTTATGAAAACACAAACTCACAAACTTTCAAATATAATCCTATTGGAATGAAAGTGATGATTCAATATTGTTTTTCCTATTCAGAACTTGTGAACTAGCCTAACTTCATGTCAGTGAGTTTTTTGAAAGCATCTTCGCTGTTACACTTTCATCTTGTTCCCCAATTTTTGTTCCCTCACTTTTTGTAAAAATTTTTGGTGTACCCCTTTCTGGAAAATTTTACATAACGTATGTTCGTCCGAATTTTTTTAACACTGTTTTCGAACGACCAATGGGCTTGTAAACTATGTACATTACAATTTGCGGTACCGTCTTTGCCCTAGATTTTTTCTTGTCCGTATACCTAGACACAGCTGGTTGATTTAAAAATATTTGATTTGAGAATACAACCATGAATATATATATATATATATATATATATATATATATATATATATATATATATATATATATATATATATATATATATATTTATTTTGATTCAAAGAATTTTATGACATAATCGAGCTGTTAGAAATTCAGAGAATAAATGTATTTACATACTATCATGAAATAATTTGGTTTTGAAAGTTTTTGATGAGCAAAGATTGAAGCTATGTTTTTAAAATATTCTGAAACGGAAAATCAACAATATAGGCATCTCTAACAAGACTTTTGAAAGAAATATAACAAAATTAAAATAATAATGAACTTTATCAACGAATTTTATAGAAAAGTATAATTGTTCAATTAAATATCACCTTAATCCAATTAAAGTTATAATAAACATTTTATGACCCTTGGCAAAATGTTACCTGGAGTACACAATACGTTGAATTTCTATAAGTTGTTCTTTAAGTATACGCTATTAGTTTCTACAGTTCCATGATGTGGATATTACTAACAGCTCTTTCTTTTTATATTTTACCAAATGTGTGCGCTAGAAGCCTCCGCAAGAATCCAGATTTATTTACCTTCAATTCAGGTAACTGTCATTTAATCTAGAACCGGAGGGTGATATGGAAGATAATAATAATAAAATAAATTTATAAAATAAAATAGTAAGCCACACAACATTCGGCTTCCAGTTCAATATAGAAGTTTCTGAAATGTGTTTGAAAAACTGATTTCATGAAAGAATATACCAATTTTTATAATTATTTTGAAAAAGCTCAGTTTCGATCCAAAATAACTAATATTTTAATTGCATCGTTTACTAGTTCAAATTTGAGCTCTATTTTGATGGAGGAGCTGGACCTTTCTAGTTCAAATATTTGCTTTAATTTGATGAAAAAACTAAGCCTACTGCTCTTTGGTACTACTTTCATTTTTCTGATGTTTCTTGTTGATTTCCCCATGCTATGCAAAATAGTTTCTAGGTAATTAATTTTTCTCAAAATAAATGATTTCAAATATTTCAATAATTTGTTAATAAATAATAATAAATGTTCGAAAAAAACTAATCGACGAATGAAATTAAAACAATCGTTGCTTGTGTTATATTGTCATTTACTACTCTTTTCTTTGTTATAACAGCCATTTGAATAAGAACAACCACTTTATTAAACAGGCAACGTTTTGAATTCATGACGAACCGCTATTTGTTTAATGAAGTTGGATTCTCCAACTCAAATAACGTCTTATTGTATGTATGTATGCATCACAACCTTCATTATTTTATTTAGTATCGGTTTGAAGAGAACAACGAATAGATTTCGTTTAGCAGAATTCTCTTCAATATTGTATTAACTCTTGAAATATCACTCCTCATTGTGAGTGAGTTCTTTTGAATTCAAGCTGATTAAAGTCCTAAATAGTACTTCTGAAAAAGACAAAGCATATTTCAGTGATATACAATAGAAGGTAAGCTGAAAATAATACTTTGATTTCAAAAATATCATTTCATATTTTTTTCAATGTCAGGATTTATATTTTTGTCAAAATCCTAGAAAACAAATTCATATTGAGAGTTGAGAGCAATTTTTATGGTCATCTAGTATCTAATTGATAGTAGATAGAATCTTCTTATAGAAGTATACTGAAAATTATCAAGGTACGAAGAAATGAAACATGTAGTCCACTCCTTGATTGAAATTATTAAATATGTCAACTATTTTATTGTACTTGAAAAGTAATTAATCAATATTACCTGTTTATTCAGTAAACTTTTAACTCGAAAATATTTCAAAAAACACACATCTGAAATATATTTTACTCACAATCGATCAGCAATCGATGCTTTTCTAACCTTCAAAAGAGTCGGGAAGCACTTCATTACATACTTCATACTTTCCCGGCTAGCAAATGTCACTTTACCGGCTAGCTTGTGTCACTTTACCTACTAGTATGGAAATAAATCAGAATTAACTCGATATTCATTTAATATAAAAAGAAAAAAACTATTTGGAATTATAAATATTAATAGTTACAGTCGAAAGTAGAAAGGATTGACCGGAAGTCGTAAATCATGACAAGTCTATTGTTATACATGACAGGTGTTCCTATTGTTATTGACCCAAAGCCATTAAATCACGACGGGGGGTGCCAGGTCTATTGTTATACATGACAGGTCATAAATCATGGCCGGTCTATTATTCCTATTGTTTTGGGGGCAGGTGTGCGGTGCAGTCTTTTGTTATACCCGATCTATTGTTAGACCAGGTGCGCAGTCTATTGTTTGGTGCAGATGTTAGGGCAGGACCGTATTAACTAATGATTGAGGTCGTGAGAATTGAATTTTTCTTCACAAATTTAGACCAAAATTCGTTAAATCGTATGAAATCCACCCCTGACATTAGATATTCAACGTGGGTGGGTAATATTCTAAGAAAACACACACAAAAGGTTGACGCGAATATCTCTTCTCCTGTCCACGATTGTTGTGAATAAAAGCGTCTAAAATATTAGAAATAAAGATAAACCGATCATTATAAACATACAATAGTACCTAGTCATCCAAATGAAATTGAAGCATTTCATATTGCTTTAATCATTTATATTGGCCAAACAAATAAACTTATCAACTCAAATTTTGTTATTCAATCAAATCTTTTTTAGATGTAATTACGAACAAAATCGGAAATTTCATAAAACTATTAGGTATTATATGAATATAAATAATTAATTGAATTTATGATTCCTGGATACCTTTTACTAATGAGTTGTACGTATATTCAATTTGGTGAGATTGAAATAATTTATTGAACTTTTTTTCATATAAGATTCACAATTTTTTTATGAAAGAACAAAAAACTTAAGTAACTCTCTTTTCCTATAAAATGCATGAAATTCATCAGATCAATCAGATTTTATTTCTTTGATTGGACAGAATGCGAAATTTTTTATTATAGATCTCATATTTTCTTTTTCTGTTTAATTTTATGTATACCGCAAGCTTCAATTTGAAGCGTAGATAAAAAAAAAATGTCATTTACCTGGAATGAAAAAATATTTTTCCTTTAAATAATCATATAGGTAAGAAACCCACGTTACTTTACTTTCCACGATAGCAGTTTCCACGACCCCCACCATTCCCCCATGCTTACCTGTTATTGTGCAATCTCCGAAAATTACCGAAGAAACCCGAACTCCTGTCCACGATTGTTGTGAATAAAAGCGTCTAAAATATTAGAAATAAAGATATCGGATAATTATGAACATACAATACAATAGTACCTAGTCCTCCAAAATGAAATTGATGCATTTCATATTGCTTCAATCATTTATATTGGCCAAACTGATAAACTTATCAATCAAAACTGTTATTCAATCAAATCTTTTTAGATGTAATTACGAACAAAGATCAGAGAATACTTATTAGGTATTATATGAATATAAATAATTAATTGAATATATGATTCCTGGAAACCTTTTACTAATGATTTGTACATATATTCAATTTGGTGAGATTGAATAATTTATTGAACTTTTGTCATATAAGATTCACAAATTTTTTTATGGAAGAACAAAATAACTTAAGTAACTCTTTTCCTATAAAATGCATGAAATTCATCAGATCAATCAGATTTTATTTCTTTGATTGGACAGAATGCGAAATTTTTTATTATAGATCTCATATTTTCTTTTTTCTGTTTAATTCTATGTATACCACAAACTTCAATTTGAAGCGTAGATAAAACATTTACCTGGAATGAAAAAATATTTTTCCTTTAAATAATCAAAGCATAAAGTTTAATTATTCTCTCTCTTAGTTGGAAATATCAAAATATTTCTAAACTTCATCTATGTAAATGAAACTAAATTCACTTTCTCTTTGAACAACCGGGATTACACCAACGAAATTAATTTCTGGTCTCCCTAACTGAAATAAAGATATCCGATAATTATAAACATACAATATAATAGTACCTAGTCCTCCAAAATGAAATTGATGCATTACATATTGCTTTAATCATTTATATTGGCCAAATTGATACTATTATCAATCAACACTGTTATTCAATCCACTCTATACAGCTGTTATTACGAACAAAGATCAGTAATTTCACAGAACTTATTAGGTATTATATGAATAAAAATAATATATATATATATATATATATATATATATATATATATATATATATATATATATATATAAATATATATATATCCTTAATTAAATGTGTGACGAAACAGTTGTAAATATCGTATATTATTACTATGAATGACGGACAGCTTTTTGAATAAGAAAAACTTTTCATATGAAATATAGACAAAGCCTCCTAGTGTTTAAAATTATGATACTAATACGATCAATATTATATAAATAAATTGATAGGAAGTTAAGTATTATGTATTTAATTCAAGTTAGATTATAAATTATAACCCATACTTTGTATGAAGTAGTAATAAAATTAAATTATTAATTCATTCTATTCTTCTACATTGAAAGTTTAATAATTTTATAATTGTATGCATACTTATAAACAATCACATACCTTGCCATGTCAAAAAAAGCCCACACACACATCTATACTAAACGGATAAAATTGTTATTGAATAAATCATTGTTATAGAAAATTTTAAAAGAAAAATAATTTTCAAGATTTATATTATAAAAGAAATCAGATCAAGGTGTAGTTTATATTAAAGTAGAAATGGGTTACAATAAAAATATTTTTGGATAAAAAATTAAAAATTTTTTTGAAATTGGATTTGAAAGTAATTAGATTATTTTTAGTTTAATGATTTAGCTCTAAAGTATGTACATATCGCCCGTCGCTTTCATTTTAAAATGAAATAAGTCGTAACAAAGTAGATTTACTTGAAAGTGAATCTAGAAGTTCAATTTAGAGCTTGTATAAGTTTCTTATTTACATTAAGAAGAAAATTGTTTAATCATTTTAAATTGAGTGAAAAAATTTATTAAGTTAAGTTTTTTATTTATATCAATTAAAATAATATAGTTTTTATTAAATTTAAGAAAAAATTTTATTTATGATAGTGTATTAGTATTGAAAAAGAAAATTTGAATATTTCAAAAAGAAAAATAATTTTTGTACCTTGTGTATCAGAGTTTATTAAATAAAAATTTTATTAAAAAATTTTCCCGAATATGATTCATTGTATAAATGATTTGTACATGCATTCAATTTGGTGAACATCGAAATTAAATAACTTATGCAATTTTATAAGATTAATGAAATTTTTTCATGAAGAACAAAATAACTTAGGGAACTTTATTACAGAAAATTTATTTATCTAATTACAAACCTTTTTATTTGAAACACTAAATTATTAAAAAATGTAATTTGAAATTTAATTTACATGCATTATAACAGGTCTCTCATACTAGGGGAAAAAAAGCGTACTCGTATAAATTTTTAAAAAACCTAAATCCCATGTGTGATAAATCAGTTGTAAATATCGTATATTATTACGATGAATGACGGACAGCTTTTTGAATAAGAAAAACTTGAATAAAAATAATTAATTGACTATATGATTCCTGCTCTCATTGTATAAATGATTTGTCCATGCATTCAATTTGGTGAACATTGCATAAAATGTTTTCATAAAGTTTTTATTTCTTACGACTTAATTTAATTACTCAGAGAACGCACTCATAACTGAAAAAAATTTTGGATTTGTATTATTTTATTTCAATATTGAGAATATTGTGTTAGATATTTTTTTAGAAAACTTTGTGTGATTAGAGATAAATAAAACGTACTTTCTTATTATTTCATGAAATATCGAGCGAACACAAATGTTAAACTTTTTCACTGTACGCCACTGACAATTCGAATAAATTCATTAGTACACTCGATGAATTATTTTTGGGTTGAATTCCCTTGGGAGAGTTATTTGGGTCTTCTTTTTTAGAATTACATAACTTGCTTGTGAAACATAAAACTACTTTTTGAAAGATATGAAACTTTATTACCAAATTTGGCAGAAAGTTCATAAAATATATTTCACAACTTGAAAAGTTGGGTAGGCTATCGAAATTTTCAGGAAGCAGACGTCTTTTATTAAATTGTACCGAATAAATTTTAGATTCTGGTTGCTACACTATATGATAATTTTGATAACGTGCTATTTTTCTAGGGATCTGAAATTCGTTCACAAAACTCTTGAATTTTTAGGAAGTTTTTCCTGTTGATCGCAAAAACTGTTGAAAAAGATTTTCCGAAATATCATTACATACCTTTGAAAGTACTATTCCATATATTTAGTTTTGATCATTACTACAATTAGATGACCATCAGCTATTTTCTAGTTTTAATTTCAAAAATTGAATTTACGTATTCTGCAAATAACCCATCATTTTGTTTCTTGAAAAATCAAAATTGATATTATTGAAACTTTTTTCGTATACATGAAACGGTTCGAATGCTCAAATAGACTTTATGGAACTTTTTTTCATATAAGATTCATAAAATTTTTTATGGAAAAAAAAAATAACTTTGCATGCAATAAGATGCCTGAAATTTTTTTTCATCAGATTTTATTTCTTACCACTTGCTCAGGGGACGCATTCATAAGTGAAAAAATTTTGAATTTGTATAATTTTATCATTGACAGTTTACACGCGATCTAAGTTATATTTGATAAACTCACTAGAACGTATGCTAACCTGTGAAAAATGTTAGTATGTTTCTTTGCTCTTATTGGAGGTTTCTGATGATGCCGTCCTCGTTGAATACGCTGATTGTTCACCTGCTTCCAAGTTGGTTGAAGTGAAGTGGAGGGAGTCTCTATGAACCAACTTTACCACTTTCGACTAGATATGCACGTTTCTGGTCGTTCACAAAAAAATAGCACTTGCACGTTATCGATTAATGTTCACTGGTCCGAATTTATTCGGATTTATTGATCAATATCCGTATCGATGGACCAAATGTTAAGCGTTATAGAGTTGTGGACTGTATATGTACGTTTTTATAGATAAACACCGTGGTGTATTTAGATATATATTTTACGTTAAAATTGAGAAGATATATACACAAGGGTGACTATTTGCAATAGAATGTTCTTTTACTGTCTCTTAGCGTCTCTCGTTCGTATTTTCGCTACCTGATCCTATCAGCGCACACCCTAAAAGCCAGAGCAGGGATGACAATTTTTCGCGTTCTAACTTATTTCTTCGTTCAAAAATATTTTTAATCATCGCAACAGTTAAACTATGCATATGTTAATTTTTTTTGCATCGCTCAGATATCTTTTGCAAAAAAGTGTCGCATACCAGGACAAAAACCTGTTGCAATGATTAAATATATTTTTGAACGAAGAAATAAGTTAGAACGCGAAAAATTGTTATCCCTGCTCTGGCTTTTAGGGTGTGCGCTGATAGGATCAGGTAGCGAAAATACGAACGAGAGACGCTAAGAGACAGTAAAAGAACATTCTATTGCAAATAGTCACCCTTGTGTATATATCTTCTCAATTTTAACGTAAAATATATATCTAAATACACCACGGTGTTTATCTATAAAAACGTACATATACAGTCCACAACTCTATAACGCTTAACATTTGGTCCATCGATACGGATATTGATCAATAAATCCGAATAAATTCGGACCAGTGAACATTAATCGATAACGTGCAAGTGCTTTATTGTTGTGATCGATCAGAAACGTGCATATCTAGTCGAAAGTGGTAAAGTTGGTTCATAGAGACTCCCTCCACTTCACTTCAACCAACTTGGAAGCAGGTGAACAATCAGCGTATTCAACGAGGACGGCATCATCAGAAACCTCCAATAAGAGCAAAGAAACATACTAACATTTTTCACAGGTTAGCATACGTTCTAGTGAGTTTATCAAATATAACTTAGATCGCGTGTAAACTGTCAATGATAAAATTATACAAATTCAAAATTTTTTCACTTATGAATGCGTCCCCTGAGCAAGTCGTAAGAAATAAAATCTGATGAAAAAAAAAATTTCAGGCATCTTATTGCATGCAAAGTTATTTTGTTTTTCCATAAAAAATTTTATGAATCTTATATGAAAAAAAGTTCCATAAAGTCTATTTAAGCATTCGAACCGTTTCATGTATACGAAAAAAGTTTCAATCACATCAATTTTGATTTTTTAAGAAACAAAATGATGGGTTATTTGCAGAATACGTAAATTCAATTTTTGAAATTAAAACTAGAAAATAGCTGATGGTCATCTAATTGTAGTAATGATCAAAACTAAATATATGGAATAGTACTTTCAAAGGTATGTAATGATATTTCGGAAAATCTTTTTCAACAGTTTTTGCGATCAACAGGAAAAACTTCCTGAAAATTCAAGAGTTTTGTGAACGAATTTCAGATCCCTAGAAAAACAGCACGTTATCAAAATTATCATATAGTGTAGCAACCAGAATCTAAAATTTATTCGGTACAATTTAATAAAAGACGTCTGCTTCCTGAAAATTTCGATAGCCTACCCAACTTTTCAAGTTGTGAAATATATTTTATGAACTTTCTGCCAAATTTGGTAATAAAGTTTCATATCTTTCAAAAAGTAGTTTTATGTTTCACAAGCAAGTTATGTAATTCTAAAAAAGAAGA
Source organism: Cynegetis impunctata (assembly GCA_030704885.1). NCBI lineage: Eukaryota > Metazoa > Arthropoda > Insecta > Coleoptera > Coccinellidae > Cynegetis > Cynegetis impunctata. Next base: position 45,823 of record JARQZK010003674.1, read on the forward strand.
CCCAAATAACTCTCCCAAGGGAATTCAACCCAAAAATAATTCATCGAGTGTACTAATGAATTTATTCGAATTGTCAGTGGCGTACAGTGAAAAAGTTTAACATTTATGTTCGCTCGATATTTCATGAAATAATAAGAAAGTACGTTTTATTTATCTCTAATCACACAAAGTTTCCTAAAAAACTATCTAACACAATATTCTCAATATTGAAATAAAATAATACAAATCCAAAATTTTTTTCAGTTATGAGTGCGTTCTCTGAGTAATTAAATTAAGTCGTAAGAAATAAAAACTTTATGAAAACATTTTATGCAATGTTCACCAAATTGAATGCATGGACAAATCATTTATACAATGAATGCAGGAATCATATAGTCAATTAATTATTTTTATTCAAGTTTTTCTTATTCAAAAAGCTGTCCGTCATTCATCGTAATAATATACGATATTTACAACTGATTTATCACACATGGGATTTAGGTTTTTTAAAAATTTATACGAGTACGCTTTTTTTCCCCTAGTATGAGAGACCTGTTATAATGCATGTAAATGAAATTTCAAATTACATTTTTTTAATAATTTAGTGTTTCAAATAAAAAGGTTTGTAATTAGATGAATAAATTTTCTGTAATAAAGTTCCCTAAGTTATTTTGTTCTTCATCAAATTGCATAAGTTATTTAATTTCGATGTTCACCAAATTGAATGCATGGACAAATCATTTATACAATGAATCATATATTCAATAACAATTTTATCCGTTTAGTATAGATGTGTGTGTGGGCTTTTTTGACATGGCAAGGTATGTGATTGTTTATAAGTATGCATACAATTATAAAATTATTAAACTTTCAATGTAGAATAATAGAATGAATTAATAATTTAACTTTATTACTACTTCATACAAAGTATGTGTTATAATTTATAATCTAACTTGAATTAAATACATAATACTTAACTTCCTATCAATTTATTTATATAATATTGATCGTATTAGTATCATAATTTTAAACACTAGGAGGTTTTGTCTATATTTCATATGAAAAGTTTTTCTTATTCAAAAAGCTGTCCGTCATTCATAGTAATAATATACGATATTTACAACTGTTTCATCACACATGTGATTTAGGATATATATATATATATATATATATATATATATATATATATATATATATATATATATATATATTATTTTTATTCATATAATACCTAATAAGTTCTGTGAAATTACTGATCTTTGTTCGTAATTACATCTGTAAAGATTTGATTGAATAACAGTTTTGATTGATAAGTTTATCAGTTTGTCCAATATAAATGATTAAAGCAATATGTAATGCATCAATTTCATTTTGAAGGACTAGGTACTATTGTATTGTATGTTTATAATTATCGGATATCTTTATTTTAGTTAGGGAGACCAGAAATTAATTTCGTTGGTGTAATCCCGGTTGTTCAAAGAGAAAGTGAATTTAGTTTCATTTACATAGATGAAGTTTTAGAAATATTTTGATATTTCCAACTAAGAGAGAGAATAATTAAACTTTTGTTTTGATTATTTAAAGGAAAAATATTTTTTCATTCCAGGTAAATGACATTTTTTTTTATCTACGCTTCAAATTGAAGCTTGTGGTATACATAAAATTAAACAGGAAAAAGAAAATATGAGATCTATAATAAAAAATTTCGCATTCTGCCCAATCAAAGAAATAAAATCTGATTGATCTGAAGAATTTCATGCATTTTATAGGAAAAGAGTTACTTAAGTTATTTTGTTCTTCCATAAAAAAAATTTGTGAATCTTATATGACAAAAGTTCAATAAATTATTCAATCTCGCCAAATTGAATATATGTACAACTCATTAGTAAAAGGTATCCAGGAATCATAAATTCAATTAATTATTTATATTCATATAATACCTAATAAATATTTTCTGATCTTTGTTCGTAATTACATCTGTAAAGATTTGATTGAATAACAGTTTTGCTTGATAAGTTTATTGGTTTGGCCAATATAAATGATTGAAGCAATATGAAATGCTTCAATTTCATTTTGGAGGACTAGGTACTATTGTATTGTATGTTTATAATTATCCGATATCTTTATTTCTAATATTTTAGACGCTTTTATTCACAACAATCGTGGACAGGAGTTCGGGTTTCTTCGGTAATTTTCGGAGATTGCACAATAACAGGTAAGCATGGGGGAATGGTGGGGGTCGTGGAAACTGCTATCGTGGAAAGTAAAGTAATGTGGGTTTCTTACCTATATGATTATTTAAAGGAAAAATATTTTTTCATTCCAGGTAAATGACATTTTTTTTATCTACGCTTCAAATTGAAGCTTGCGGTATACATAAAATTAAACAGAAAAAGAAAATATGAGATCTATAATAAAAAATTTCGCATTCTGCCTAATCATTAATTTATGGATTCTTCAAATATGTTTTACGAGATTTAATAATTGCGTAAGTAATTGAACAATTTCTCAGAAAAAACATTGAGCTACATTTTATAGAGCGTTTTTCATATGTAGAGTTCTAAATTCAAATAAAATTATTTATATTCAAAAAGAATTCTTTTATTTCATAAAAATATACTTGTCGTTGGATATGTTTATCCTCTATATTTTATTCTTTCCTAATCGAATACATGTTTATATTTTCTAAAACACTATTTCTAGTAATGTTATGATTTTAAGATATTCATCAATCGTATACATTTATCGTCTACGTTTTATTTACTTCTAATCAAACACAGCCCAAGAAAACAAATTTTAAAAGAGAAGCTAGGAAAGTTATGATTTAAAAAATATTTGTTCTATATGATTATTCAACTACATTTTATACATTCGTAAAACACATCATTCCATCTTCTTGAGAAAAAAATCAAGTAGTTGTTATTAAGACTCAAAATTGTATGTTAAATGCTTAGATAATTCTAGAAATAATTAATAAATAACATGTTTTTTAAGAAAACCTTTATTTTTAATACATAATTTACATAAAGTTTATTGTTATATAGTCATTGTATCTCAATTTTATGAATTCAGTACAAGTTTGTATATCCATTACGAGCATTTTCAGTAAGGATGGAATCGGCAAAATAATCAATTGGGCAATACTCTGTTATATTGTTGAGTTGTAATTACCATCTATTGATGACGATTGAGGCGTGTAGTGGTAGCCGGAACTCTGGGGGTATTTCTTTTGAAGTTTCATTTCTTGCACTGTTCTCCTTGATTTGTCCGTCTGGAATCCCGTTGGCCATCTCCAAGTTATAATTATGGTGATTGTATTATACCATCTCCACCTCTTCGTATGTGTGTGTGTGTGTGTGTGTGTGTGTGTGCGTGGGCGTTTTTTGAGTATGGAGGACGACCATTGTATATGATTTTTTTATTTACGCACCTGCACAAGCTCATACTTTTGGGCATTATACTCGTATTCATCATCTGTATACACTGGTACATACTCCACACCGGTTTTCAAAAAAGACGGATCCGTAACTGCAGCCTCGCATACTGCATCAATTACCTTCCACTGAAGATTACTCAGATTCTTGAAGAAATCCGAGGCCTCGTTCTTTTCTTCTTCAGCGAGAATATCCAACTCATCCTGAGTTAGATATTCCCTAATGTGTTTCATGTAGGCACCATGATTGTTTTTCTCCAATTGCATTATGACCTCCGCCATTGTTAGTTGCCCCTCTATGAATTTTGTACAGATTTCGGCACTTGACCAGTATTCGGCAGCCTTCTTCTCTGCACTCACAGGATCAATATAATCTGTATTGTATATGGATGCGTGATTCGCATCCCAGCTTAGATGCATAAATAAGTGGTATAAATACAGCACTCCACTTTCGCGATCTAAAATATCGGAGGAGTAGTTGAATCCGAACATTTTTCAGCAGATTTTCAAGAATTAGTCTGAACTAGACAGAATGATAACCAAAACTATTCACACTGTGTTTATATAATAGCTATCCCTACCTCCGGAATTCTATGAAATCACACGATTTCGTAAAATGATTTGATTGAATAAGTTTTTATAATTTCTATTGATAGGTTTATCGGTTTTGCCAATATAAATGATTAAAGCAATATGAAATGCTTCAATTTCATTTTTAAGTTATTTTGTTCTTCCATAAAAAATATTTCCAACTAAGAGAGAGAATAATTAAACTTCTTTGATTTGAATATTTAAAGGAAAAATATTTTTATTTTATTCCTGGTAAATGACATTTTTTTATCTACGCTTCAAATTGAAGCTTGTGGTATACATAAAATTAAACAGAAAAAAGAAAATATGCGATCTATAATAAAAAATTTCGCATTCTGTCCAATCAAAGAAATAAAATCTGATTGATCTGATGAATTTCATGCATTTTATAGGAAAAGAGTTACTTAAGTTATTTTGTTCTTTCATAAAAAATTGTGAATCTTATATGAAAAAAAAGTTCAATAAATTATTCAATCTCACCAAATTGAATATACGTACAACTCATTAGTAAAAGGTATCCAGGAATCATAAATTCAATTAATTATTTATATTCATATAATTACCTAATAGGTTTTATGAAATTTCCGATTTTTGTTCGTAATTACATCTAAAAAGATTTGATTGAATAACAGATTTGATTGATAAGTTTATTTGTTTGGCCAATATAAATGATTAAAGCAATATGAAATGCTTCAATTTCATTTTGGATGACTAGGTACTATTGTATGTTTATAATGATCGGTTATCTTTATTTCTAATATTTTAGACGCTTTTATTCACAACAAACGTGGACAGGAGAAGAGATATTCGCGTCAACCTTTTGTGTGTGTTTTCTTAGAAATATTACCCACCCACGTTGAATATCTAATGTCAGGGGTGGATTTCATACGATTTACGAATTTTGGTCTAAATTTGTGAAGAAAAATTCAATTCTCACGACCCTCAATCATTAGTTAATACGGTCCTGCCCTAACATCTGCCCCAAACAATAGACTGCGCACCTGGTCTAACAATAGATCGGGTATAACAAAAGACTGCACCGCACACCTGCCCCCAAAACAATAGGAATAATAGACCGGCCATGATTTATGACCTGTCATGTATAACAATAGACCTGGCACCCCCCGTCGTGATTTAATGGCTTTGGGTCAATAACAATAGGAACACCTGTCATGTATAACAATAGACTTGTCATGATTTACGACTTCCGGACAATCCTTTCTACTGTCGAATTATGATTACTATTGACCATTAAAGCAAGAGCTTGTTGCTTAAAGTTATGAGTTTCAGAATTCGATGATGATGCCGACGTTCTAGGATTTTCTTTTAGAAGTTCATCACACCTGCAAGCACCAGAAATGCCAATAATCAAAGCAACCTGAAAGAAATTTGTACTTTAAGATTTTTAATATGCACTAAAGAAATCAAAATGTTACCTTTTGAGGGAGATATTCTATCGGAGCATCGTTTAGAAATTTATCGATGTTTGCTTTGGAAAGAACACTTGACTTTTTAGCTTTGCATCCCACATTTTGCCTTTTCAAGTATGCCCGTAATTTTGTATAATTACTGATTTCCTATATTTAATAGTGTTCGTAGCATCGAGTACCTTGACCATAATGTACTGGCTTTATTCTGATTAGGTACTCAATTCACCGAAATAGGCAAGGAGCACAGTCTCCGTATTCACATACCTTCCTCTGCTTTTCACAGGAATAAGTCCTTCGGATGTTAGTTCTGCAGCTACTGGAAGTTCTAGTAGTATGGATTCAAATTTGCAGTCGGACATTTTTCGTTAATATTGTCAAAAATTAAATTGTGAATTATGAACCAACTGTCAGATCGAATCTATGGTTAAATCAACTAACTTTTATGTTGCCTAATTAATACAAGTAATAATAATTATCAGAACTTGATTATTAATGTGATAGATTGTGAGTAAAATAGTATACAAACCTCGGGGAAAATCATTCCAGCCTCACGTCTGCAGCACACCTCGGTGCTGCGCACCTCGGTATGCTACCTTGCCGTTCGGCTGTAATAGATTACTTCCCCGCTCGGTATGTAATATACTATTACTCAGACGCCTCGTAAGGCCCGCGGTAGAATTTATCGTTTGTATGCCGAAGATCGTGGGTTTGCGCCCTTGCTCTTGGGTGTTGCATTTGTCCATGAGATTGAGTGGTTAAATTTTTTTCATATAGATTTGTTGGATAATGATATAGGTTCAAATCTATTTGTTGTCCGAAACCAGCGTTAAACTGTAGTTCGATAGATATTTCATTTAGTTTATCACTATTTTTCAGAAGTCAACGCAAATATAACTACTAAAATTCAAGATGAAGCAGTTATAATCTCGTTAATGAGAGTAGCATATATCAATGACGATCTCACGAAAGAACATGTTCTTTTTGGCTTTGATATATTCAATTTTGTACCACAAAACTTCAGAGTGAGTGTCAACTACCCCAATAAAAAAAGTGAGTATAACGTCTACTTTATAGTTTCGAGTTAATTCGTTCGGACAATTTCTAATTAATTGATACATTATTTACTTCTGAAATGGAATTCAGGATATTCAGAATGAGAGGCCAATTAAGAAATAGATTATTTTAAGATTATGTTGTTATTTCAGTGTATAAATTGGTGTTTACCGTAATAATCCTGTTATTATTATTATTATTATATTTCTTTTACCTCCGTGTGAGAGGAAAAACCTTTTATACACTACCCTGAGAGTATCCCGCACGCATTCTCAGGGATGTGTGAAATTCCGGATGTTGCTGGTTACTCACTAAAAAACCTCTCACATATTCCTTGGAGTAGTTCTTCATCCTGCCCTTACAGCGTCCCTTAAAAAAAGAGATGAGCTGCAAGCTGCCTCTATGGTTCATGAAACCTGATGACTCGAAGTGACCCGAGCAACACTGCTTTCTGCATTCTGCGCTTCAATATCTCGGCCAGAGATCTGCATGCCCGAATAATCTTCAATTCTGTCACATAGTTAGCTCTCATTCCGCCTAAACAACCTATGATCAGTACGACCATCCTAACTTTATGGCCTGGGTATAGTGTCCTCAGCTCGAACACAAAATCTCTGTATTATTATTATTATTTTTTTTTACGTCCATGTGATAGGAAAAAACTTTTATAGACTACCCTGAGAGTATCCCGCACACATTCTCAGGGATGTGTGAGACTCCGGATGTTGCTGGTTACTCACTAAAAAACCTCTCACACATTCCTTGGAGTAGTTTTTCATCCTACCCTTACAGCGTCCCTTAACAAAAGAGATGAGCTGCAAGCGGCCTCTATAGTTCATGGGACCTGATGACTCGAAGTGACCCGAGCAACACTGCTTTCTGCATTCTGCGCGTCAATATATCGGCCAGAGATTTGCATGTCGGAATAATTTTCAATTCTGTCACATAGTTAGCTCTCATTCCGCCTGGACAACCTATGATTAGTACGACCATCCTAACTTTATACCCTGGGTGTAGTGTCCTCAGCTCGAACATAAAATCTCTGTATTTTTCCATTTTCTGTTCTTCTTTCATCACCACATTATTTTCGGCAGGGGACGAAAACTCGACAACAAACAATTCTTCGTGTTATGCAGAGCAATAATGGGTTTAGCGAATCTCCCTGAAAAATATGTTAGCCATCCCGTATAGGTGGTTTGACCTTCTGATCGAATGGCAAACTTAGTTTCCCATATCGCCATGATATTCTTCATTACATAGACGATATTAGGGTGGATTTTGATCGTATATGGCAGTTGTATTATCAAGCTGTGCGACGATGTGTCATAAGCTTTCGCGTAGTCTAACCATGATGTATGTTGGTTGCACTTGTAGTGTCTCGCATCTTGACATATGCTCTTGTCTATCAGTAAGTTGTCCTTAGACCCTTGTACTCCTTTCCTTGCACCTCTCTGTTCGTAGACATGATTACACACCGGTCCAATGACCTCCAGAATCCGGTTTTGACGAACACTTGTAAAAATCTTATACAGCGTGTTGAGACATGTGATTGGGCGGTAATTCTTCCTTCGGCTGTCCTAAATCACCTCACTTCGGTATCAGTAAAGTTCTCTCCTCTACCAACCATGAAGGAGTTGGCTCACGGTGAATTATCATCCCGCTGAAAATTCAAGCTACGTGTTGGTGAGTAGCTGAAAAATTCTTCCACCAGTAGTTCTGAATGCCATCCAGTCTAGGTGCCGTGAAATCACGCTTGTTCTTCAGAGCTTTTCTTATCTCTTCGGTTGTTATTTCTGTCAGTTCCTCAATCTGCTGCAGGTCTTGTTCGCACAAGTCTTGGAATTTGTAAAGTTTCGGAGTATCCCTTGTTTTTGCTGGTTTCTCGTACAATTTTTTCCACAACTGTTCCACTTCTTCAGGAGATGGTGGATGCTTTGCCTCTATTTGTTGAGGTTGAAATAACGTTGAAAGTTCTGTGTTGAAGGTGTTGTCATCTTCTGCCCACTTTTGCCTTTTGATGAGCTTCTTCCTTGCCGCAGCATGTGATCTTATTTTATTGACAGCCTTCTGCTTCAACAGTTGATTTGTGGGAAATTCTATCCTACGATTCAATGTATAAAGTACCTCCATCATGCCTTCTATTTTCTTGCTCGGCTTCAATTGGTTTTTCAGGACATCTATGATACATTGATACCAAGATGCCTGCTGTCTCACGATCTTTATCTTCTTGTCTAGCCGTTGCAATCTCAAACTATCCTTGTCCTCCTTCGTTCTTCGGCACTCTCACTGCAGCAACCACCTCTTACAGAGAAGAGTCCTCGTCTAGGTGCTCGCCGATGATATTATTCATAGCGGCTAGGTCTTCAGTCTTGAGTCGTGTCTTTAGTCGTGCGGTCTTCATGTTTGGGTTTCTAACTGCAGTTCCAAATGCGTCCCTTCTATTGTCGACTTGTTCTAGAACATCTCTCACTTGTTCTGTTCTTTGCCTGTTGGAGTGTAAAGTATTTTTGATTTTGGCTGGAGCAACTCTCACTTGCTCTATAGCCGGTGCTATGTATTGTTCATATCGCATCCCAGGCGTTAGACGCTGGGCATTTTCGGCATATCTCACCTGCCTCTCATCCAGGGCTGAAGCCTGTTCTTCTTCTCCTTGGTTCATCAGAAGTTGGTGTTGGTTTGGAGCATCTCTCACCTGCGCTTCAGCTTGTTCTTATATCCTTTCTGGCACTTGAAACTGCTGTAAGATTCCCTTCCTCTTGAGATGACTAACCTGGTCTCGTAGGTTCTGCTGGGTTATGAAGTTGAGATCTGGGTGATTATCGCACCAGAGACCATGCAGTCTATTCATATATTCTCATTTTTCTGGTCTTGATCTTCTATATAACACTGACAGTTGTTCATGTTGCTCGGGCGTTCACTTGTTGAGTCCCGTTTGTGTTTCCTTGTTAATGTTGCCGGATCCGACTACGGGTTACTCTTGCGAGCGTTGATTCCCTATGCGACCGGCATTTTGTTTTCTCTCCTCCTGGATCTCCTGGTAGGAAGCTGTAGCTTCTTGTACGACAGGCGCCCGCCTCCTCAGCCTCCTGCCGTTGGTGTCCCGCGTGCTGTCACGTCCAGCACCAACTCCAGACGTGCCCTTGCGATCCCCAAGCAGCGGCTCTTTTTCGAGACTTCGTAGATCGCGATCCTTCATTGGTGGATATTGACCGGGGCCCGCGGGATTGTCACACCTGTGTACTACTAAGTAGTACCCCCGTGAGGGGTTATTATTATTATTATTTTTTGTTATTACGTCAGCGTGAGAGGAAAAATCTTTTATAGACAACCCTGAGAATATCCCGCACGCATTCTCAGGGATGTGTGAGACTCCAGATGTTGCTGGTTACTCACTTAAAAACCTCTCACACATTCCTTGAAGTACTTCTTCATCCTGCCCTTACAGCTTCCCTTAATAAAAGAGATGAGCTGGAAGCGGCCTCTATAGTTCATGGGACCTGATGACTCGAAGTGACCCGAGCAACACTGCTTTCTGCATTCTGCGCGCCAATATATTGGCCAGAGATCTGCATGCCGTAATAATTTTCAATTCTGTCACATAGTTAGCTCTCATTCCGCCTAGACAACCTATGATTAGTACGACCATCCTAACTTTATGCCATGGGTAAAGTGTCCTCAACTCAAACATAAAATCTCTGTATTTTTTTTCTGTTCTTCTTCCATCGCCACATTATTTTCGGCAGGGGACGAAAACTCGACAACAAACAATTCTCTGAGCTTTTGTCCAGTAGGACTATATCTGGCTTTATTGCGTGGCTCTGCCGAGTTGTTGGAAAAGCATGGTTCCAGTATATGCGAGCTCTATCGTTCTCAATAACTGCTTCAATTTCTAGTGGAACATATGGTAGCACTGGTTCTTTATCTATACCATAAGCTTCTCTCAGATGGAAGTAGAGAATTCGGAGCGTCCCATTATGTGTTTCTATATACCCTGATGGAGCATGAACTCTGCAAGCGGACAGGATGTGCATAAGAGTTTCCTGCTGACTATGGCATGCCCTGCAAGTTGTTAGGGGTGTCCACTTTCATTATGTTCTTTCTATACCATCTTGTATTTATCACTCCATCTTGACAAGCCATAACAAATCCCTCCGTTTCCGACTCAAGCTCAGCCGACTTCAAAAAGGCAAAGGATAATTCTTTCGACAGGGCCTGTTCTTCCAAATTCCTGTAATATTTGGAGTGCAGATTTTTACCCATATGATCTTCGAGTATTGTCTTCAGCTGTGCCTGTCTTATTTGTCTATTAGTATTATTATTATCATTATTATTTAATATGTGATTATGCTACACCGCGACCGTTTCCCCCATCACAGCTGTTTTGTGTACTGCGCCATCTTACAGCTCGCCTTCTAGTAATAATACTATGTTATAGATATTAATACATTTTCAGTTTTTGCTATTTATGTCTCATTCGGAAATAGGCTCTACGGGTTAAATCAGTTATTTCTTCTTCATTGTTCATGTTGATTAACAAGAATAATCCCAATGATCCGCATCTATAAAGGTGTCTACTCTATACTTTTCAACTTGATCTTTCTGGCTGGGTTATATGTTTACATATATGTTTTTCATTATTTTTGCGGACCGATTAGCCAAGTGTGTATTTCAAATATCAATATTCCGTTATGTATTATTAAGTGAAGCACAAATCTTCATTGACTGTAATTAATGATGTTGGGCCTTACAATAACATACATTCAAGTGACATGGTAAGTTTAGTCTGATCCAGACTGCGTAGTTGATATCTAACAAAAATGGAAAAAAGCTTTTATGTATTGAATACCTGTTGTTTATCAACACTCTGAATGTGTATGTGCTGGTTGGGAGAAATCAAGGAAAACACAGTTGAATGAGCTGTTCGTATGTTGTGAATTAGATTTCATATGAAAACTGATGGCTACGGTCAATGATTGAAAATTGGAAAAACACGCACGAGCACAAAGCTCCGCTACTAAGATTGCATTTTCCCTTTTTTTCACATACAATTTTTTTATATCTTGAGTTAATTTGAAGGAGCTGTGAGGGAGAACAACTGGTGGTTGAGGAAAAATTTAAAACCACCACAAGATATGATACGCAATTTATGAAAGCTGGCTGTGTGTTCAAAAAAGATGAAAGAAACAGGAAATCTCTATATCAAAAGAATTGACGGTTGCAGAATGAAGTTTATATCGCTGAAAGGCAATTTTATATAAACTTAATCCACTTACAATTTTTCAACCATCAAACTCTATTTTGTGGGGGTTTGGGGGCGTAAAATTTAAAAAAAAGGTTTTTGTAGCTCCATTGACCCTCTAAAAGCCTTATTGCACAGAACTTATGTCGGATTTGTTGCATTGCAATGCTTTATTATTCAATAACTCAGATTGAATTCTCGCACATCACTTGGTTCATAAAGAATAAAGTTTAAACATCAAAATAAAACACACTTGACTTAAGTTTCACTATATAAAATTATTTGGATACTGTATTTAGCAGTAAAGAATAGTCGACATGTTTCGAGTTATGAACTCATTATCAAGACTGACTACAAGAGAGTATTAAATCTTATTTTATAAAACAGACAATAGCAAAGGTTTTTACTGTTATGGAAAGAACTTATTTCGAGAATTTCAAGAAGGTCAGGGAGCTTTCCTTTCTTACCTGAATGCAACAATTGGGTTTTGTTGAAATCCAGGAAATGATTAAATTTTATACATATGTTCGGAGAAGCCAGAGGTATTTTTATTTTGTAAAATTGACTTCATATGTTCTTCAACGCGAATGTTTATATTCCTTCCAGTTTGTCCAATATAGAAAGCAGGACATTCGTCGCAAAATATTTTGTAAACACCACTGTTTTCTCCGATGTTAGATTTTTATTTATTATTGACCAAGAATGACTTCAAGTTTCTTTCATCACAAATTGTTTTAACGTTATTTTTCGATAGTCTGTTACAAATTTTGCTACTCAAATTCGGCACATAATTTATTGGAAAGTATTTTTGTTCTTCATTAATAGTTTGCGTGGGGTATATTAAATACAACAGATTCTTTATTCGTTTTTTCCCAATGAGGTCTAATTAACTTCGGTTTGAAAATTTGTTTCCGATAATGGAATAGTGAACAACCTATGTATGAACGAATGAAAGCACTGAGTTTTATTTCAATGTGTTGATTACTGTCGCTGTGAATTGAAGTATCTGTGAACGTTGATTTTCTTTAATCGTTGAATGTGGGAGAATTCAAATTCATAGCAATCTGAATGTCTATGAAATTCAATGTACCGTTTTCGTTTTCTACTTCTTTTGTAAATTGAATCGAGTTGTAGAAAGTATTTATATATTTAAGGAAAATATCTAACTGCCAATCTTTACCAGTCGAAATACAAAAAATATGATACCGCATCCATAATAAAACGTTAGTATTTAAATAACTATAAGAATTAATCTTAACTTCCATGAATCCACATACCCCGGTTTTATATACTTCACCAAAAAACATCAAATTGATTGCTTGATGCGTCCAAACGTATCTTATATTAACACTCCTGCGTTTAAATTATGTCAGTATTTGAATAAGAAATTACCCACGTTAATTCAATTCAATCCAGAGTATAGCATCAAAAATTCTATTCGGTTAGTTAATCATCTTAAGAATACCAAGATTCCAAGAAATGCTAAATTAATTTCATTTGACGTTATCAACTCATTTCCTTCCACGCTAACTCAAGAAGTTGAAAATATCGTTAGGCGATATCTAGAGATGAACCCAAATTAATCAACTCGGGCAGTCAACGAAACAATGTCTGCCTTAAACTTTTTTTTTTTTGATAAAATTTCAATCTTATGTTTGAAACAGAGTTATTTCAAATTTAATAATATATTATGCAAACAAGAAGACGGATTGCCCATGGGATCACCGTTGTCGCCTTTGCTGAGTGATATTCTCATGAATAATTTAGAAGAAAAAATATTCAATTCTGATAATAATTTAAACACTAACGTTTCATTATGAAGGCGGTATGTAGATGATATTTTTTGTATTTGGACCGGTACAGATAGGTAGTTAGATAATTTCCTTAAATTATAAACACTTTCAACAATTCTCCTACTTTCAACATTTATAGAAAACCAACCTTCACAGATATTTTAATCCACAGTAACCAACACAATTATGTGCCGAATTAGAATAGCAAAATTTCTAACACACTATCAAAAAATAACGTTAAAACAATTTGTACAAATAAAAGAAACTTGAAGTCATTCTTGGTCAATAATAAAGAAAAATCTAACATCGGAGAAAACAGTCGTGTTTACAAAATATTTTGCGACGAATGTCCTGCTTTCTATATTGGACAAACTGGAAGGAATATAAACATTCGCGTTGAAGAACATATGAAGTCAATTTTACAAAATAAAAATACCTCTGGCTTCTAAATATTATAATATCTCAATATTTTTATATAGTGAAACTTAAGTCAAGTGTGTTTTTTTCAAAGTTCAAAGTTTATGCTTTATTATTTTTTGTGAAATTACGACTGAATATGTAATATTTATAATTCTCCCGAAATGCATGACGATGTGTTTCAAGTTTATAAAATTACATCAATGTAGTGAAATAAAATGTCATTTTATTCAAACTGAAATGTACAATAATTTTGAAAAAATATAAGTGAAAGCCGAAATGAATGACATTACAACTACAGATTCAGGAAACTATCCGGGAGATCTCATTCTATTCCATTGGTCGAAATAAATATCCCTTATTTTGTACGTTTCAAGACGAGAGAAGAATGAAACAATTTTCTTTATACGTGGCAGTATGTAAACGGGCACTTCTTTCAAGGTTGCCTAGGAATTATTCAGGGCAGGATAACGGTATTTTAATGGGGTATAAGGTTCATATGAGTTTGAAAGAACAATCGAGAGGTCTTTAGTTTATGCAAAAGGTGTTTGGATTTCTCATTATTCACATTGAATATTTTGTTTTTAATTTTTTTTGCTTCTTTTCTTTCATAGAGTAAATATAAATTTCTGTTATTCCCTTAAAATGAGAAATTTTGATTTCAGTTTTATTGAACCTGACTTCAACGATTAATACTTATTCCATTGAATTCAATCTGAAAAAAAGAGAAAAAATTAAGTCTTTGTTTCTTAGATTGAGTGATGAAGATGACACTGTATTCGTCGTGGTAAATTGTGATAGCAGTTCTTCCGTTGTAACTCCTATCAACCTCATCAAGTTTTTCAGAATTGCAGCTGTGAATAAATTTAAAATAGTGAGTACCTATATATTATCAAGTTATATTTTGTCTATTTTTTAAAATATGTTTTTCTTATTAGTAAAAATCAAAGCGTTGTTAGATGGTAAAACATACATTGATGAAATAATTATTATCAGCGCTGTGCTTGAAGACAGGGTGTTGAACTCCTGAAAAATTTTGATTTAAAAAAAGGAATGACCAAAAGGAAAAAGTATCATAGCAAAATAGGAACAGAAGACGAGTAAAGCGAGTAGAGTATTAAAGGTCATCATTGGAATAAATAACACATAAGATTTGCTCCGCCGAACGTTCATTTTATACATCAAGAAAATTGAAAATATCTATTCGTAGAGAAATTATGATGATAACAATTTTTGAATATCAATATGAATAGAATTAATTAATAATTTATTCAATATTTTTCATTATTGTGGTGGAGTCCTTTTGCTATATATAATGCCCAGACATAAGTGGAGTTCCTCTATTGAGTTGTGCCGTGTAATCCATTCCACTCAATATTCGAATGAGATAAATAAGTTTTGTTATAAAATTTTTTATAATTTCAGCTTTTCAACAAACGATATGAGTTGAATGTATATACCGAAGATGACAATATGGAAGAGAAGATTCAAGAAAAGTGCAATATCAAGGAAGTTATTCCGGAGGGAAAAATGCAAATTGACCTCGAACTTGACCGAATTGCATCCAAATTGGTTAAATATACTCCTCATTTATATTCATTTCTTCAAAGCAGTGAAAACGAATCAGGTATGTGAAAATACATAATTTTTTGATAACCGATGATGACTAAACGCTATATATATATATATATATATATATATATATATATATATATATATAATATAAATATATATATATATATAAAATATATATATATATATATATATATATATATATATATATATATATATATATATATATATATATATATATATATATGTTAAATACTGGGGTTGATTATTACAAATAAGAATAACTATTTAGACCAATTCCGTTTATTGCTCCATACGTTAACAACTTGTTCATACGTTCAAGCATACACGACGACTCCCCTGACTTGACTGTCCTCTCCTGCGCAGTAGTTTCCTACTGCTGCATTGGTAAGGCGCATGACTGCTTGTACCACTCGTCCGTCCTGACGTAACAAATGATGGGGAGCGTAAAGGGGGTGTATAGGGATACCGTTAACACGGCCATCCTGTGATAAGTGCGTCCTCGCACTGTCCATCTGTAAGCATAAAGTACGAAACAGAATTTTCGTTATACCAAAATCAACCGATTTTTTTTTTTTCGACAAAGTTGTGTTGCCACTTTTGCATACTTCACGTCATATTTGAGTTTTTATAGAGTTTTTCCATATTATATAATAGATTATAACATTTTCTATTTATTGCCACAAATTATGTAATGTAATGGTACCTACTACCTCTAAAACGTTTTTCGATATAATATAACATTTTTTTATTCATTGTCACAAATTATGTAATGTAATGGTACCGGCTACCTTTAAAAAAATACTGATACTACCATTCATTAAAACATACTGAAACTAACCTTTTTTTTTTAAACAGAGTGGAATCACCACCTCCTATTCACTTATAAATCACTCAATTTTTCTCAAAACATACTGTATTAACCCTTTTTTTTGTAACATACTGTTATTAACCTTTTTTTTTTCAACAGAGTGGAAGCACCACCTCTTTATCTAAATTTTTTTTTTCTCAAACAGAGTGAAATCATCACCTCCTTCCTATTCACCTTTTTTTTTTTTTTTAAACAAAGTGGAATCACCTCCCCTTTATCTATTTTTTTTTTTTATAACATTCTTTTTTTTTTTCAACCTAGTGGATTTGCCACTAACCCATTTCTTTTCATTATCGTTCACCATGCATGACATTCAAAAGGCAACAATAATAAATTTAATACATCTGTATTACATTGCAATTTATAAACTTCGGACCGCATTGCAATTATTCACCTAACTGACAAATTATTCAAAACGAATCATTAATAAATGTAATTCATCTGTATTGCAATGCATTTAGACAACTTTATTCTATATTGAAATCATTCACATAACTAATTAATTATTCAAAACGAATCAGACAGCAGATCAATTCAACAATCAAATCATGAAAAACATACTAGTCGACCATATGTAATGTAGATCAATTCAACTCAACACAAATCATAAAAGTGTTAACATACAAAAATTACTGATCTTACTCTTTGTTTATGTTGTATACCATCGTGGTATGCATACCACGATGGTAATTACTCATGAGCTGCTATCCACTGTTTCTCATTTTATTTCGGGCATCTGCAATATCCTTATTTGGGTCAATGAAGTTATCAGTTGGCAGTGTGTCACCCAAAAACAGCTGTGTAGTCGCTAGTCTAGGTATCCTGTCATCGAAGTTGAAAATTATAAGCATAACACTCTCAAGTTGATTTATCTTAACAGGAACGCTATTCAAGTTCTTTATAGTAAACACTTTTTTCGATGGCAAGCTCGTTATTATGTAGTTCAAGCCCATCGCATTTTTCTCGATTCAAAGGCAAAGTCGTCTAATCACATCCCATCCCATAATAAGATCGATATCGATTGTCATAACAATATCGGGAATAACCATAAAGTATATTTCTAGGGTCAGGGTCGGCAGTACAGCTATTAAATCACAACTCCCAATAGTGTAAACAACTTGCGCTCCGAGACACGAAAAGCATGTAGTTTTTTTTAATGGGTTTAATTTCACTCTTTAGTTTATGTCAAACATGCTTAGAATTTCACTCCATCTGGTTACCGAACTCGGTTAGTGACTCACAATATCGGCTTTTTAGCGTTTTTCTCGGGAAAGGCAACAATTAAGTCATCACAAAAAATTTTGTCAACTTCGACAAAATATACGCTTTTGTCAGGATCAATGCTGGTTTACTTAAATGATGTAAGCGCTAGTGACGATATCAACGGCTGCGCAGTAAATCCATCTGTTCTAGATGTGTTGGGCGTTGGCGTATAATACGTCGACGTCGCCTTCTTGGACTGACGAGTCAATTCTAATAATTGTTGTTGTTGGCTCGCCAAGTTAACTAAGGATTCTTGCCCTTGCCATTATAATTTAGGTAGTTTTGGACTTACTGACCTGATATCTTCCTCATCAGCCACAACACTTTGCTCAGACACTTCACTGTCACGACGAAAGTGAATTATATTTTCTGCCATTTCAACTACTTATATAGTATTAATGTGTATTTATTGTCTTTTACGGCCACAGGGTAGAACACGGGATAATCCCACTTCTGATGTTAAATACTGGGGTTGATTATTACAAATAAGAATAACTATTTAGACCAATTCCGTTTATTGCTCCATACGTTGACAACTTGTTCATACGTTCAAGCATACTCGACGACTCCCCTGTCTTGACTGTTCTCTCCTGCGCAGTAGTTTCCTACTGCTGCATTGGTAAGGCGCATGACTGCTTGTACCACTCGTCCGTCCTGACGTAACCAATGATGGGGAGCGTAAAGGGGGTGTATATGGACACCGTTAACATATATATATATATATATATATATATATATATATATATATATATATATATATATATATATATATATATATATATATATATATATATATATATATATATATATATATATATATATATATATATATAGGTTCAATTGAGTGGGTAACTGCCGATAGCTTTCAAAAAATATTGTTTAAAGCTGGGTATTCGGTTAGGAGTTATGATCCCAACAACCAAATTTGTCTCAGTCGACGTTTCGACTGAGTCTTCCTCAGGACATCTACAATTTCAAAAAAAAAATATGGCGAATAATGCAACATTGAAACAGTTCGTCTGATAGATAAGAAACCACAAAATTACATGTTTCCAACAGTTTTTAGAACTCCAGTGTCATGAGCTACATTTACAAGGAATATACAACAATAACTCATTTGAAACAAGTTAAAATAACGCGAATGAAGCTAAAATACAGAATTGAAGGGGCTTGAAATATCAACTAAATGGTATAAAAATCTGACTGAAATTTAAAAACAAATGCTAAAATTTAATCAATTACTTACGAACAGTTAGGTTGTAAGGCCCATAAGATGAAACAATTAAAAATTATTGAATAAATGGAATTACGATTCCATTTGGCGAGGAGCCAACCATAACCTCACGCAATACAATAACAAACACAGTCTTCTGTGTTTCTTGACATCTTGCTTCATCTATTACAAACGGTTATAGAGATATTAATTAATTCATATATTTTCGAGGCAACACACACTTATCATGACACTTCAATAATCTTGTGTCTCTTCAAGAAGGCGAACTGAAATTCTGCCGATAGATATTTGATAAAACTCAGGATCTAAATTCATAAAGATGCATTTTGTGTGCTCACAAAATCCTCGGAATTGAAAGGCGTGACAATTCTAATCGACTTGCGCACTCCGGGTGGAAACCTGCGGATATGCTCTAAAATAGGCCAGGATAATAATGACATTTTCTTCTTTAGAGATTTGGCTTTCGTAAAGTCGGTGATGCTTTTAGGTTTGTCCCAAAATCAACGAAATTCTTTTGGAGTCTCACATATTTTCACTCGTCCATTTTGCTATAATTTTATCACATTGTCCATGCAGAATACATAATTTAATCAAAAACTCCTTTGAATAGTTATATATACCCACGTTAAAAATTTTTTCTGTTGAATAACAAAACGTCAGAATAATTTATATATACATATATATATATATATATATATATATATATATATATATATATATATATATATATATTACTATTAGTATTTTCTTGGAATAAGGTTCAGACAATATTAAAAGTCAAAATTACATGTTCTTTAATTATCCAAACGTTTCGGCCAGGGTTTTGGCCTTTATCAATGGGAACTATGTAACATTGTGTTAGGACATAATGCCTGTTGTTGATTGTAGTTCCCATTGATAAAGGCCAAAAACCCTGGCCGAAACGTTTGGATAATTAAAGAACATGTAATTTTGACTTTTAATATTGTCTGAACCTTATTCCAAAAAAATACTTATAGTAATATATACAAGAAGAATAAATAAAACTAACTATAGATATATATATATATATATATATATATATATATATATATATATATATATATATATATGTATATAATATTGTGTGAAAGGAAATTTAATCACTTTCTAATTTTTATATGTAGCAGAAATAGTACTAATTTCAAAGCTTTCTGTGAAATATTGGATTGATTTCGCTTTTGAAATTGAACATATGTACTTCCCTAATACAATTTCCAGAATTTCAGATCTTCATCTTATAGAGACACAAAATTATTGAGATGAAATGATGGTTTTATTTTGCCTCAAAAATATTAAAATTGTTCATTATTTACACAAATGATATGTGTTAATAATAAAAATTATTAACATTTACGTTATATATATATATATATATATATATATATATATATATTTCTCGGAATTTGGCAGTACCGACAACTATCAAAATTCAATTTACAATTATTTCGGAAAAAAAATATTTCATCGGAAATTATTATTATGATTACATGGCTTACTGCCTACTTAATAGTTCTATATCTCGTTCTTTAGTAAGTCTACAACAGTGAATAATGATTATTCACCACTATTATTAACTCTCTGAAAAATGACAATTCTTCTGTTTGAGGAAACACATGTATTATGAATGTTTCATACAATACTCGAGGACAAAAATAATTATAAATCAAAGTTATTCAAACTGATTTTTCATACGAGCATAAAAGCAGTGATGCTTTTATGCTCAATAAACAATAGGTACAAATGACAACAAAGTGGAATGAACATTACATGGTAGATTATACCTATTGGTGAATTTTGATAGAAATATTGTCTATAAAATTGGCACTTACAAAATATGCCTCGATTAATAATGAATTCATAAGTAAAGCAGAGTTTACTGATTTGATAAAAATGGAACTTTTATAATTTATTACCGTAAATGTGAAACTTTTTATATAGAGAAATATAATTGCTACATTGCATTCTTTTTTTCAGAAGTTGCTCTCGAACTCTTCCTTAAAGCCTTTCTTTCTAAAGATGTCGTTCATAAAACATCGAATGTATACAGATTAGTACATATGATCAAAACTTTGTCGAATACTTTTCTGAAGATATTTCAACCTGAACTACAAGTCCTACTATCTAAGATATTCTGGACTCAGGGCAAAGAGCATCATTATGTAAGGAAATGGAGACCAAATTACTTTAATGATGTCAACATTAAGAATGAGTTGATAAACATAATGTTTGCTGATTCACCAAAAACGTTCTTAGATTCGATAAGAAGTTTAACGAAAATTGGCCAAAAATTCAGAGAAGTTTTCTCTAATCCAAAAATTAGTATTAATGAAATAATGAGGAATGACAGTAATTTGAAAGATACTTTATTGGACATAGTCTTCCAAAAGCCACTTGATAGAGATCAGCAAAACTTTTTGAATCCGAATCATATTATAAAAAAAATGTTCGCTAACTATTATTTGAGAGACTTGAGTGTCAATCCGATAATACTGAATAGTATTCACAAACACATCATTTTTCATGCTGACCAGCAGGATTACATTACTATTGGAAAATTTTTCAGATACGTATTTTTTAAAGATTCTGGTTTTCTCCATGCAAATATTTTCCTTGAATCAGACTTGGTAAGTATAAAATTCGATTAATTTCATTAAACTTGCTTGAATGTACAGAATATAACATTTTCTTTATAATTCCATAATAAAATAATGGATTGACTCATTAATAAGTATCTATGTATAATAATTCTATAATTTCACTTGATGAAAGTTCAAACAGCAATATACTCATGGTGCATAGATCCTCTGTACTGTAGGGATTTTCGAAGCTTACACCGACTTCCATTTGTAATTACGAAGAATAAAGACATTCAAGTAGGACCTTCGTATCCTAATGAAGCGACAAGTCGAATCATCCTGAGCATCTTTTTTCTTCAGGAAGGCAATGCGAGATCTTTGGATAAATAGGTTATTGATATCAATTGGTTCGCACTTTTAATATACTATGACTGCAGTTTAACTTTCAAGAGTCTAGGCATAATCGTTACACCATTGAGAAGCGAGTCAGATATTAAGAGTCGTCGATTTCTAGTTGGACACCTCTTCGGAAGTTGTAGAGGTCTCTGCCTATCATTTGCTGATGATCTCCGATGCATATGACGTAATAAAATGGATCTTGCTCAACATAATGATATCAACTTGTAACTCGAGTTTTCTATTACGAAGGCAATACGCGTTCTAGAATAAGATCTGCAATGAGTTTAGTTTGTACCATTCCGTCAGTTATTTAAGGGTAGGCTATGATTCTGTTTGGAGTATCACTCCTGATAGAACTGTGTTGAATTTCCGTTCTGTTAGCATCAGTATGAGGAAGGGCTATGTAGTTTTTGTTACCTCACGCTAGGAACCAGCTTTGTTTCTCTATGCGGGGTAGCCTCCAACGTCGATGCTGACGCTGCAGGATTATCTATTCTTGATTGATATTTGATACAGGAACGCTGTACTTCATCATTAATATGTAGAATAAAGTCCTCCATTATATTTTTGTTTTGCACTATATTTCACTCTTAGGAGAACATATTTCACCAGTTAGAAGATGCGTTGTATCTTCCGTTATCTTCGCCTGCTGCTAAGGCCATTTGATTCGTCTAGTCATCCCTGTGATGATGGTCATTTGTGAAGCTTTCACGTAGAACTATTCCTCGACATGTGTCTCAATTAGAAGGTTACGTAGGTGCAGTGTTCGCTTGACAGGATACCTTCAACAAATCAAAAGGGCGAGAAACTCCTTTGTACTCGTCAGTGATTCCGTCAGTAATATTTCTCGCTATCTCAAATACTAACGTTGGATCGTTATTTAGAATAACATCTTGGAGTACCACAATTTCTCCCTGATCAATATCGATAGTTTTATCTTTGATTTTGGGGTCTTGGCAGGTACCTGCGATACATCTATGGTATCCATCATCGCTCCCAGCTAAACAGAACAAATTCAATGAGATTGCTGAACGCACAGAGAAACAAGATATGAAATATATTTTAATAACACAAAATAATAGAAATTCATCGCTCTTTGAAAAAAAGAAGTTCGGAAGGCGACCATTACGCGTTTGACGTGTTGGCTCAGAAATTTTACTCGGAATTATTGATACATAATAAACTACACCTACTAACCTGAAAAACTAATGAAGGCAGAGCCAGCATAGAAAACGAAATATTACAACACAATGAGGGTAATTCTTGCTAAAAATTTAATTGGCGAGGACTCGAAAACAGTTAATCTGGTCATCAACTCAGTGAAGTATTTTCATTTTAGATGAAGAACCATTTCAGTCTTTATCTACTATGAATTTGTTCAGCTTAAAAGGGACAATATTGTGAGCATTTAAAACTAACTGATTACTCAACGAATATTTTTTTTATTTAGAAATGTATTCCCTTTTTCTTTATCCGACTATTATATTTATATATATAAACAGTTTTTCACGAGTGTATCATGTCCAGTAATGCAATATTTTGCTGATTATATTTATTCTATAATTTGAAATACTTTCTGTAATTTGTTTCAGGTTATTGGTATGAGAGTTGTTTATGTGTTATCTACAGGACAAGTGGATGAAAAACGAGATATCTATTGGACGGTTAGAAGTTTGATTACGAAAAAAGACGTCGAACTACCTAAAGCTTTAGAATATCCCGAAAATATCATCAAAAATACTCTGCGTAAATGTTATTTGAATCCTGAAATGTCAAGATACATCTTCATGCAGACGTTAGAAAATCTTTTCATATATAACAATCCCAAGATAGGGTCCTTTTTAGATCACAACCAAGGAGCATTTATCTACAATTTGTACCGAGATTTGATTTTGAATGATATTCAAAAAGAGAAAAGTGTTTTAAAGAGTGTACTGCATAGTGCATCGTTCCGTATTCAAAGTATGATTGGATTAATGATTCAAACTGTTATAGCTAATGTTGAAAACGTCAAGGAACTACGTCAAATAGCTGTTGCTTTTGTCAACGATACATTATCTTACGCAAAAGTTGACGCTAGTCATATTGCAAAAACTGAGGATGATTATGTGAAAATCTTCAGAAAAATTATAGGTGAGATTATGATATTGATTGTATCAATCTTTGACTTCGAAGTAATCTACTTTGGAAATATTAAATACGAATATATATATATATATATATATATATATATATATATATATGTACTATATATATATATATATATTTATAAATTTATATATATATATACATTTATATAAGTATATATATATATATATTTATGTGTACATTTTCTTTCGTTGGTATTATAAAATTCATAATTATATAAAAATCAAAAAATTATATTTTCTGCTAATATTTACCGGAATTGAGATGAAATTGAAGAAACTTTGTTTGGAAACATTATCATCAAGTGAAAAAAAATGGATGATTCAATCAAAAAAAATGAACGGTCATTAGACTAGTAACATGCCGCGAGTGGACTCTTGTTTTTTTTCACGTATTCATAGAAGACAATTCACATAACTTCCTTAAAGTTTCAAAAATTCAAGGTTAATAAATAAAAAAACTTTCTTCATACTTGTTGATAGCAACAATAATTTGGGATGATTGATAAATTAGTGTATATTATACTCTTAGTATATTCATATATATATACATATATATATATATATATATATATATATATATATATATTTTATATGTATATATATATATATATACATATATAAAATGAAGTACTAGGACATTTATTTGAAACTAATCAAACAAACCTCTAGCGGAGTTGGTTATACGAGTTCACGAAACATCGAAATGCCTCCATATACGTTGGACGGTGTATGTTAGAAACATTAAGTTGTTTATCACAATCAATGGAAATGATAGACAGTCTGTTTCGCCCATATTTGGGGCTCATCAGTATCCATCCATCGAAAGTGATAACCAAACCAAATATTTCTAACAGCCTTATATTTTCCTTTATTACCACGAACGTGTATCGATAACACGAAGAATCCTGTTTTATATTCGTTTGCTACCTGTATAAGAAATAAAATCGGAGCGCTGTTACTGGCGGTGTGTAAATGTTGCATTACATCGATTTGATGTGGCAACTTTACTCTTGCTTAGCGAATACAGAAACCACCTTCGGGTGTCAGGACGTACGAGTTCACGTTGCCGAAATGTTTTCATCTATCTGTAAGATGTGGTTCATTTGTTTCCGACTGGTGGCGCTGTGTCATATTTATATGCCATATAGACACTTGAAGGAAAATATAAGGCCGTTAGAAATATTTGATTGGTTATCACTTTCGATGGATGGATGATACTGATGAGCCCCAAATAAGGGCGAAACAGACTGTCTATCATTTCTATTGATTGTGATAAACAACTTAATGTTTCTAACATACACCGACTAACATATATGGAGGTATTTCGATGTTTCGTGAACTCGTATAACCAGCAACGCTAGTAGGTCTTATGATTAGTTTCAAATAAATGTACTAGTACTTCATTTCATTACCACGAACGTGTATCGATAACACGAAGAATCCTGTTATATATATATATATATATATATATATATATATATATATATATATATATATATATATATATATATATATATATATATAGGCTTGCCATACGTCCCGATTTGACCGGGACAGTCCCGGTATTTTGCTCTTGTCCCGGTGTCCCACCCAGTTTTATCGATGTCCCGGAAAACGACTGTAAGATGTGAAAAGTAAAGAATAATGGTTGTAAGTAGTTTAATTAAAACAACATGAGAAGGGTAAGTGCTACCTAGTGGAGAGGTGTACACTATCTCTTTATCGGGCAGAAAGACGTGAGCGCTTTGTTTTTTGAAAGCAAAGATTAACATTATCAACTTATTAATTGGACTTGACAAAAAAGTTTTTTCATAATTAATTTTGTAGTTAGACAAAAAGTTATTGTTTTATTAAATTAAAAAATTCTTCTTTCTAGAAGAACAGAAAAAATTATCATTGAAAAGGAAAAACTATATATTTTTAAGTAGCAAAAATTCCTTTCTTATTCTGAAAATGTGTGTAGAACTAATAATTTGTGCTTCCAGATTTTGCCCTTCTGTCACTTACGAGGCTTAAAAAAAAATTGAAACTCGCCATTTTGCTTCTGATTTTTTTGAAAATTTTTCATATCAATGTGTCCCGGTTTCACTCACCAAAAATATGGCAAGCCTATATATATATATATATATATATATATATATATATATATATATATATATATATATATATATATATATATATATATATATATATATATATATATATATATATATAAATATATTATATAAATTAGTATAGGTCAAAAGGAAAGTAAATTAATAATTGCAAACTATATATATATATATATATATATATATATATATATATCTTTATATATATATATATATATATATATATATATATTAAGTTTGCAATTATTAATTTACTTTCCTTTTGACCTATATAAATTTTTTTTTTTCAGGTAAGGCTTCAAATGTAACTGAAAAACAAAAAAAAATTAACTTCAAACTCAACTTATTGAAAGTTAAATTCGAAAACAAAGAGTCTGGGTCTGACACAATTGAAAAAGCTTTATCAGATGCACAACTTAAACTAGACAAGAAAGTAATAGGCCAATTGAATGAAGTATACAAAAAATATGGCACAAATGCTGACACTCTGGTGAGAAAAATTGATGAGATTTTAGAGAACAGATACACTACAGAGAAAGAATTTGAAGATATTGTAGCACAAGATCTGAAGGAAGGAGTTACCTTTGATAACAGTAAGTTAAACATCTTCTTTATCATTTGATTCAATTTTTGCAAACAGAAATAAATTCTTCAGCCTGTCGACAGCAAACATTTCTTATAAACAGAAGACTTTGAAGTAATCGTGTGTTTACTTTTGTTATTTCGGAACGCACCCTTATAGACGATGGAATGAATATAGAGAAGGGTAGATAGTCGTGGCTTAAGCCGGATATTTTTTTTCATGGGCAGGTCTAGGGAAAAGCGAGAGCTTTCATCATTTCTCAAGCATTCCGAGATGATATATTCTATAATAAATGAGAGTTTATGCTGGATTCAAACCACTGCAATTCGTAGCAAACTGAAAACACTTCTGAGGCTAGATCATTTGACCGTTTTACTGTTGGGTTCAGAATCGCTCACTGATAGATTGATGTTCTAGTTCTTGAGATGTGTGTGGCAGTGTTTATTAGTTGCAAAACTTGAATGACGAGTATATTGTGCTTCTGGTGGAATAGGTGCGGGTCGAAGCTCGTTCTCAATTTTTGTTGAGTTAGGGTTTAGAGGATGGCGGTGTTTTTGAAATTGTGGAAACTAAGTGTTCCTTACCTGAAATATTCAACTATAAATCAAATTTCACACATTGATTTACATTCTTCATCAGGGCCATCGTAAATTTCTATCGACGTGTATATCCAGAAACGTAACGCTGCTGATTCGAGTTGGCTGTCATTGAAATCGACAATGAAAGGCACGTCAGGCGTAGATTTCCGCAAGCAGAAATGGATTACCTCCATCTTGCGGAGTAATGTTCAACCTTATTATCTCGTATTTGGTCCTTAACTCATCCATGGTCCTCGATGATACTCCCATTGATATCATCAGCGATCGAGTGGGCACGAATTGAATCACGAATGTAATCAAAAGGATGTATATATATCTTCCCAGTCGTATCTTCATTTCTGAAGAGTCGTGACATCATGTCTATGAACATTGATCAACTGAATGTCTCCAGCGTTGACAGTGCTCGGCTTTCCTCAAATTTGCCTGCAATGTCTGTCCCGTGATTTCTTTAATTTGGTCTATCCATCGCGACGGAGATCTGCCCCTGGGTCTCTTGCCTTACACTTTACCCCGGACGATTAGCCTTTCTAGATTATTATGTTCTCTTCGAGTAATGTGCCCAAAGTATCTGAGAATGCGTCGTCGACATATGGTGGAAAGTCGATCTGTGATACCTAGTTCGTTTAGTACCGATACATTCGTTCTGTGTCGTGCTCGACGTTGCCGTTCTTGCTAGTATTATCCGCCTTCTTATCTCACTTGCACATCCTCCTGTGTTGGTTATGAGGGAGCCTAAATATATAAAGTCATTCAATGCTTCGAGTCTATTTTGTAGATTCTTTAGTTTAATGGTATTATTTCTATCGACGATCATCAATTTAGTTTTATTGAGATTAATTTATATATATATATATATATATATATATATATATATATATATATATATATATACATATACATAGTAACATATATATACATATAGGTACATAGTAACAAGTACTATTCTATTCAATATATGCTTATGACCTCATATATCTTATATAAAACACGGAAATTATTTGTCCATTTTCCTGGTACTAATTATTTTTTTTCATATTCCTGGTACTACTCATTAATTGAATTCGTTTTTTTTTTAATATTGCAGGACCAATAACCAACGAGACTAGTTCGTTATTCCTTGCCAGAAAAGGTGGAGAAGATGAATCGATTGCAAAGGAGAGATTGAATAAAATTCAGGAACTCAGTCTCCTTCAGGATTGGTATACTGAACAGGCTAAACACTATTCGACACCAAGCAACGGCGACTCCCTTACTCCAGAAGAAGGTGAATCCAGTACAAGTGATTCTGAAAATTTTGCTTCATTGAATATTCTGCCAAAAAACAGTGAAAAAGATGTTATTACTGAAGAAAAAAGGCAAGATAAGAACAGTAATGAGAAATATGAGGACCCTATCAGAAATGATGATTCAGATTCACAAGTGAAAATATCAGATGAAAAGTACGATGTAATGAGAGCTAATATCGAAGTAAAACGCGTTATGAAAAATAATGAAATAATTCCTCGGGTGGATAACGGCACAGGTATAATAACTGATAAAATCAATAATAGTATTAAAGCTTATGAAGCTTCACCTCAAGCAGAAGTTTCAAAAATGAACTATGAAAAAGGAGCGAGTACTAAAAAAAACGTAAACCGATTGGGATCCAACAGAACTCACTCACAATTAAGCGTTGATAAGGATGCAAAACTCGTTAAAACTGCGAATAATACGGGAAATGATAAAGCACCATTTCAAGGACAATCTTCAGAAACAACTGAGAATAAACGTGCAATTACTGAACAAAAGAGATATACCAATCAAAATGATGCTAAAGTGAAAGTTGACAAGATTGAACCTACTGCTGAAAATAGGGCTGTTAAAGACAGTAAAAAGGTTAGTGAAGGAGAATTTTCAGTAACAACTGCAAGAACGAAAAACAATACAAATCGAGCTACAGAAGTGAGAGAAAATATAACAGGAAACAATAGAGCAAATTCTCAAGTGGGCGTTGGTGAAGATACTCCCGAAATTAAAGTCGGTACAAAAATTGAAGCACGTCAAGAGGATATCTCAGCAGTTAGTAACAATAAAGATCAAGTTACTGAAGGAATAGGAAATGGTACCAGAAACGATAGAGCAAATTCTCTATTGAGCATTGACAAAAATACACTAATTGCTAAAAATAAGATACTT
The DNA here is from genome assembly GCA_030704885.1 of Cynegetis impunctata. Lineage (NCBI taxonomy): Eukaryota > Metazoa > Arthropoda > Insecta > Coleoptera > Coccinellidae > Cynegetis > Cynegetis impunctata. The sequence continues at coordinate 75,333 of JARQZK010003674.1, forward strand.
CAAGCAGTTTCTGATAAGGAAAAGAGCAGTTCCATAATTGATGGAAGAGTAACTCGGGTCGAAACACTAGGAGTGAGTAACAGTCAAGAAACTGCAAGAAAAGGAAACATAACCAAAAACGATAAAGATGGTTTCCAAGTGAACATTGAAAAAAACGTTCTCATTGTTGACAATAAGGCAGACCTAGAAGTTTCTGACAAAGATAGAAGCAGTACCAGAGTTGATAAAAGAGTATCACAAATCGATACTCCAAGATCGAGAGAAAATAGAGATCCAATTACTGCAGAAAAAGAAAAAGCTAGTTCCCAAGTCAACATTGTTGAAAATAAAGCCCGTACAAAAATTGATAAGAATAGAGATAGTACGAAGGCCACTGCAAGACATGTTGAAGCAACCTCAGTTAACAATGAGGAGAGTAAAGAAATCAATGAATCTATACCTCTAATGAAAACTCTAGGAACGAAAGATGTTAATGATGAAAGTACTGAAAATAAAGGAAACAATAAAGCACATAAAGTTGATTCTCAATTGAACATAGCTAACGTCATACTAACTGCTGAAAATAAGACAATCACAAAATTTGATAAAATAAATTCGGATGGGAAAGCAGCATTAATTTCCGAGAGTAAGCTTCATAAGAATAGGAATACTACAAGAAAAGATAATGAAGTATCCCAAGCTAGAACTTTAGAAACAAATGCCAAAGAGGAAGAAGTTCAATCCGGCAAGGCAGATAAAATAGCATTACCACAAGACATTGACACTACATCCAAAAGGAACCACACTAGGACGTCCGTTGAGAATGAAAAAATACTTGCGCAAAAGAACGACGTTTCTAGAATCAATAAAGCAGATTCGAAAGTAGGAAATCTACTTACTACAGTAGGTGTGATTAATACAGAAAAAAAGATTGATACAGGAAATAATGGATCTACTTCTCAAGTAAGCATTTAGATAATTTGTGATGAGGCAAAGTTAAGAAATAAATTTATAAAAAAATCAGCTTACAGTAAACTTTTGAAAAATACATTTCAAAAATGTTTTTTTAAATTCGACACACTATTGATGATTTCTGGCTTACGAATGAAAAAAATTAAAAAACGCGCTAGTCGCAGCTGAGTTCATATTTTCCCTAATTTTTTATTCTTTTCACATATGAATAATAAATCTCATGAGTCAGTTTAGATGGACTAAAGAGATACACATTTTCATTGAACTCATCAAAATATGTATAATGAAGATATTATAATTTATTACGTTTTCCTTGGGGAGCTCATTTTCAAATGACAAACAATCGAAACGAATATACAACATTGAATAAAATATATACATATATATATATATATATATATATATATATATATATATATTTATATATATATATATATATATATATATATATATATATATATATATATATATATATATAATATATATAATATATATGTACATATGTATATGTATATATATATATATATATATAATATGTATATACATATATATATATATATATTATATATATATATATATATATATATATATATATATATATATATATATATATATATATATATACATATATATATATATATATATATATATATATATATATATATATATATAATATATATATATATATAATTATTTATTTGAATTGTTGTTGCCTGTGAACTATTTTTTAACTTTTCGATTAAATATTAGCAATAACAGGCTTGTAAATCTCCAAAAACTCAACTTTTTAATAAAATCGAGTTTTTTTGAGATTCACAAGCCTGTTATTGCTAATAATGATCAAAAAGTTATTATATATATATATATATATATTATATATATATATATATATATATATATATATATGTATAATATATATATATATATATATATATATATATATATATATTTATATATATATATATATATATATATATATTTATATATATATATTTATATTTATATTTATATTATTTATTCGAATTTTTGTTGCCTGTGAACTATTTCTAATCTCTTGATAATTATTAGCAATAACAGGCTTGTTGAATCTTAAAAACTCGATTTTATTAAAAAGTTGACGTTTTCGCCACGACATTCGTGCTTTATCAAAACTTTTTGAAAAAATTGAAACTTTTCTTTGACATTTATTGATTTAAAAAAAATTTGAATAGAAAAAGACTACTATGTTTCACGAAAATTTTTCGGCTGTGGCCGTTCTTCTGTTATTAATTACGTGCTATTCAGTCCAATATAAACATTCAAATCTGTTATTATTAGATGGTAAGGGAAACCACAGAAACCTTTACCACGTTATGTTCGAAATAGCGTTCAAATTATTTTGATTTTTGAAGAGTCAAAGAATAGGTACTATTTACCTTTTTTTCAAAATTTCTCATTGCGGCTGTGGCCGTATTTCAGTTATTAATTACGTGCTATTTAGTCCAATAATAAACATTCAGCGTCTGTTGATATTAGATGGGAAGGGAACACAGAAACCTTCACCCACGTAATGTACAAAATAGGTTTAAAATATTTGATTGTTGTCTTTAAAAAGACATTACTTGTAATTTTGGAGATCCATGTTCTAACACTATAATTTCTTTTTAGAAAAATTGAAAATCTAGATGTTTAGATTTTTGTCTAAGAAGATGAGTTGTTATGGTTAGAGTTTCGTTTGTTGAATTATTTTTGTTTTGATTTATTATGTTGTTTCTTAGAAAAATTAAAGAATTAAATCTGCGTATATTGAACTCAAATGTTTGATATCTGTTCCTATCATTTACGACTTTATTTAAATTTTTTTGAATATGTAACATTTCTAAAATTTCTCTGCGTTTTTGATCTTTTTTCTATTTCTAAAATTTTTGTGCTATTAAAATTGAAAGTATGATTCTCATTGTTTTTATGTTTTATTATGCTGTGGTTGTGTTCTGGTATATTTGTGTTCTTGTAATCTTTCTTCTAAATTTTGAAAAGTTTGTCCTTTATATGATTTATTACAATTATTACAGGGTATACTATAAACAACATGAGATTTTTGCAGAAGAAGTGTTTTACTTTTTAATTTAGAATATATTTGTTTAATTTGATTTTGTGCGGTGTGGGCTACTTTAATATCGTGTGGATTTGAAATTTATGAAATTTTATTCATAAAAAACGATTACCCAATAAAACTTATACAGAAAATCACTAAAAATAGAATTCATAAACTCTACAACACATTGGAAACATCAAAAAAAGAAAATATTAACAAAAAATATATTCCTCTTCCATATATTCCTCATTTAAGTAATAAAATTTCACAAATTTTAAATCCACACGATATTAAATTAGCCCACACCGCACAAAATCTAATAAAACAAAAATATTTTAAATTAAAAAGTAAAACACCTCTACTGCAAAAATCCCATATTGTCTATAGTATACCCTGTAATAATTGAAATAAATCATATATAGGACAAACTTTTCAAAATACAGAAGAAATATTAAAAGCACACAAATATACCAAAACACAAACCACAGCACTACTACAACATAAAAACAATGAGAATCATACTTTTCAACTTTAATAGCACAAAAATTTTAGAAATAGAAAAAGGTCAAAAACGCAGAGAAATTTTAGAAACGTTACATATTCAAAAAATTTAAATAATGCCGTAAATGATAGAACAGATATAATATATTCAAGTTCAATATACGCAGATTTAATTCTTTAATTTTTCTAAGAAACAACATAAATCAAAACAAAATAATTCAACAAACAAACTCTAACCATAACAACTCATCTTCTTAGACAAAATCTAAACATGTAGAATTTTCAATTTTTCTAAAAAGAAAGTATAGTTTAGAACGTGTGATCTCCAAAATTACAAGTAATGTCTTTTTAAAGACATTTTAAACCTATTTTGTACAGTACGTGGGTGAAGGTTTCTGTGGTTCCCTTCCCATCTAATATCAACAGACCTGTCTGTTTATATTGAACTAAATAGCACGTAATTAATAACTGAAGACGGCCACAGCCGCAATGAGAAATTTTTGAAAAAAAGATAAATAGTACCCTATTCTTTGACTCTTCAAAATCAAAATAATTTGAACCTATTCGAACATTACGTGGGTAAAGGTTTCTGTGATTTCCCTTACCATCTAATAATAACAGATTTGAATGTTAAATATTGGACTGAATAGCGTAATAAATAACAAGAACGGCCACAGCACGAAAAATTTTAGTGAAACATAGTAGTCTTTTTTTTAACTATTGCAAATTTTTTCAATCAATAAATGTCAAAGAAATTTCAATTTTTTCAAGAGTTTTGATTAAAGCCACGAATGTCGTGGCGAAACGTCAACTTTTTTAATAAAATCGAGTTTTTTTAAGATTCAACAAGCCTGGTTATTTGCTAATAATTATCAAGGAAATTAATATATATATATATATATATATATATATATATCATAAATATATATATATATATATATATATATATATATATAGATATATTTTTATATATATGTATATGTATATACAGGGTGTTCCATCTCAGACAAGCCACCCCGTATATTTCTTATCCCATAGTGAGTAGAAAAACGTCGAAATGATTTTGATTGGGGGACATCTTCTGACGTATATTTGAGGCTCAAACGAGCAACCCCCTTATAGGGGGCGCTTCAACCCTTCAAAATGGAATAGGGGAGAGGTATTGAGTGATACCTACTTCATTTGAAAGGTCTTGGAAGCCTCTTTACAACGGTGTATGAAAAACGTAAATTTGATGAGCCGTTTTCGCCAAAAATTTATTTTTTTGCACGAATGCGCCACCTTGAATATTTTGGTTATTTGTACAATGTACATAAGCTCAATTTTATCAAGCCGTTTTTATAAACTTAAACAATCTTTAAAAAATCACATTGAACTTAAGATGTCCCCATAAGAAGAAGTCCAGAGAGTTCAGGTCAGGAGATCGGGCAGGCCACTCCAAAGGACCTCTTCTTTCAATCCAACGACCGGGGTATTGCATATTGAGGTATTGGAGAACTCCATTACGTACTCATGGCGAACGCTACGTTCAGGAGGGTTATCGTTAAATATCCTTGCAGCCGCTCGGGCACAATTTTGATTTTGGTAATAGAGGCTAACCAGCTCAACACGTTCTTGCAATGTGTACATCATATTTCTTGAAATTTTAAACAAATCAGCAAAGTAGTAACTCGACAGATTGATTTCAATCATGAAATGATCGAAGAAACGTTAAAACCAGATAAACCCTTCTAAAAACAAAAAATGATGGCAGCATAAGGAAATGTTTGGCTGTTTTTTATTAGTGTATGGAAGTCAATGGAGGACAATTTGAACATTTGATTTAAACACGCAGATTTGATTTTTTTTATTTAAGCATGATAAAACAATTCAATTTCTAACGAATGTAATTTTTTGAAGATTGTTTAAGTTTGTAAAAAAGCCTTGATAAAAATGAGCTTGTACATTGTACAAATAACCAAAATATTCAAGGTGGCGCATTCGAGCAAAAAAATTAATTTTTGGCGAAAGCGGTTCATCAAATTTACGTTTTTCATACACTGTTACAAAGAGGCTTCTAAGACCTTTCAAATGACGTATCACTCAACACCTCTACCATATTCCATTTTGAGGGGTTGAGGCGCCCCCCCTATTAGGGGGTTGCTGGTTCAAGCCTCAAATATACGTCAAAAGATGTCCCCCAAACAAAATCATTTGACATATTTCGGGAAATTTTTTCACTCACTATGGGATAAGAAATATACGGGGTGGCTCGTCTGAGATGGAACACCCTATATACGAGGTATGGCAATTTGAAACCCGGAATCGGCCGATATCTCCCGAACTAAACATACCAGCCGGGGCGTTCGGGTCTCGTTCGAATGAGGGGACTCTTGTGTAGTACCAGTTAATTTTTGAACGCGGTATCACGTTTAGTTTGTGTTTCCCGCGTGTTTTTGTAAAGCAAGGTTTTTTCTATACGTCGCGAAAATGAGTGACCTAATTAAGAGGCAACGCGCGGTTATCGAATTTTTGGTTAAAACAAACGAAACCTCCGCGGAAATCTTTCGTAAACTTAAAGACGTGTATGGAGATGATTCTCTGTCGAAAACTGCCGTGTTCGAGTGGGCAAAGCGGTGCAGGGAGGGACGTGTTTCGATAGAGGACGATCCGCGGCCGGGCGCAGCCGTCATCTCTCGTCCCCCCACCAATGTCGATCGTATCCACACGTGGTTAACATCAGCGTCGGTTAACACTCCGAGAGTTGTCCTACAAGTTAAACATCAATAAGGAAACCATTAGGCAGATTTTACACGAGGAGCTAGACATGAGAAAGATTTGTGCAAAGATGGTGCCGAAAATGCTCACGTTGGACCAAAAACACCTTCGAATGTCCATCTGCAGTGACCTTTTAGAGAAAATTGAGACAGATGGGAGGGACTGGATGAGTACGATCCCGAAACGCGTAGACAGAGTCAGCAGTGGGTGGAACGCGGGGGGGAGCGCCCGAAGAAAGCCAGGATGTCCAAATCGAAAATGAAGTCCATGCTCGTAATTTTCTTTGATATCAAAGGCGTAATTCATCGGGAATACGTTCCAGAGGGACAAACAGTGACCGGACTGTACTACCAAGGTGTCCTTGAGCGGCTGAGGGCCCGTATTTTCCGCGTGAGGCCCGAACTCGCGCGAAGAATGGGTTGGCTTCTTGCATCATGACAATGCACCTGCACATTCGTCGATACGAATTCGCGAGTTTTAGCCAAAAAAAAGTATCGCAACGTTGCCGCACCCCCCTACAGCCCCGACCTCGCTCCCTGCGACTTTCTTCCTATTCCCAAAGATGAAAGCAGTACCTGAAGGGGACCCACCACGGCGGTGTACAGGAGGCGAAAGAAGCTGCGACGGTGGCGCTGAACACCCTAACTGAAGACGACTACGTGGGTGCTTCGAGGCGTGGGAGCGGAGGTGGAAGCGGTGCGTGGAACTCCAAGGAGACTACTTGTGAAGGATTATGATCGAATTTCGCCGAAAATTAATTTAGCTGCCCCTCGGAGCTCGATTCCGGTTTTCAAATTGCCATACCTCGTATATATATATATATATATATATATATATATCTATATATATATATATATATATATATATATATATATATATACATAT
>JARQZK010003674.1:87500-132500 GCA_030704885.1 Cynegetis impunctata
AAGAGTTCTAAACAATAGAGCACCAGAAAATGAAAAAAATAACAATAATTTCACATTGCATTTACTATAATATAAATTTAACTTATACTTTGGCCTCAGCAATACGTAAAGCGTTAGTAATTTCAACATAGCGCCTTCTATTGGATACTTACTCAATCCAGTCAACTAACTGTATCTTATCAAACTAACAGAGATAATCAATAAATAATTTGCAATAAAATAATATTGCGACTATAAATTAAGATGGAAGCTATCCTATCTTTCAGGTTGGATCAAACTCCACACGGTGTGCAAATTTGATTAAAATCGGTCTAGTAGTTTAGGAGTCCATCGCGGACAAACAACGTGACACGTAATTTATATATATTAAGATATATTTATATATATATATATATATATATATATATATATATATATATATATATATATATATATATATATATATATATATATATTGATAGATTTGAGATACTGTGAAAAATAATGAACTCGAAATCGATGTTTGATCGCTTACTATGATTTTTCCATTGTTTCAATAGTGGGGAACCCCCTTTATTTTAACGCATTATTGCATGACATTTTTTCAGTGTTTTTCACAGATATATGTTTCTAGGATCTACTGTGTATCGAGGTTTATTGCAAAGTAACAAACTGATGTTTAAAAAAAAAGAAATCGAGTAGCTGCTGTTGAGAAATGCAACATAATCATGTACCTTCAATAATTATTGTTTACTTTCAATTATTAGTAATGAATTTCATTGTAATATAATATTGTATTATCAACTTTTAAGATCATCGGGGTATGCAACCGAATTATGCAATCCTCACCAATATCGATGTCCGATTAATGTTTGGGGACGAGTGATTGGAAGTCATATTATTCGATAATGAGCTGAATGGCGGAAGGTATTTACATTTTCTTCGCGAATATCTTGCCAGAATATAAGAGAATATGAATTTGTTGAACACCAGAAAGACAGTGTGGTTGCAACACTATGGAGCTTCAGTGCATAACTCCCGGCCCACCCAACGTTTAGAATACGATTGATTTTAAAATTATGCATATATTCATCGAATGTAAACGGATGTTTCAAATTGTAATACAGCGGCCTACTGGATTTTTTTCGAAAAAGCGATCAATTTTTCTCACTTTGCAACAAATACTGATAGTCTACCTATCATATCTTACAAACCATACATCTGCAAAAAGATCTTAAAAAATGGCATGGAATAATGTAATAAAGTATAGAATATTCGCCATTTGTGAACTGTCATTTTCAAAAAATCATAGTTTGCGATGGAAAATCGCCTCCGAATTCAACTGTACCTCAAAACATACAGTTTAGTTTATGGAATCGGCTCAAACAGATTTAGGTGGGTCATTCTTCAACTTCCAAAATTAATGTGATATTCTAACCGTTTCTGTGTCATAATAGGTTGAAGAACAAATTCAATCATGGAACATCAACTTTGTTGGCCTTAAATGTACCAAATTTGATTAGAATATCTCAAGACTGAAATTGAAAATGAAAACTAAAAACATTAATAATTATTCCGTAAACAGAGGCCATAAGACCACAAGCTTAATTGACAAAATATCATTATTTTCAACTGAAGAATAGTCAGGGTAAAGAATATACAGGGTAGCACAATTGCAATATTTCTCCTGGAATATTATCAGGAAGAAATTTTTCTGAAAAGCTCTTAGACCAGTCTACTTTGCTTTCGAGGAGGATATTCTTTGATCGTAAATTCATGGAACTAGTCATTTTCCTATGATTGTAATCCCTCCAAGAACCTTGAATGCCACTGGGATTGAGTGATACATAATTTTAAAAATATTTCAATTATCTTCAAAAACATACCAAAAGTTTTTAAACGTTGACTTGAATATAAGAAACCTTTTGAAGGCGTTGGCAAAATTAATTGAAAAGAGTTTCAAACGAATTTTTGTTAATTAAATGTTCAAGTTACAAGATGGAATGTTGATAAATAATATTGTTGGTCTATTTGTTGGAACGAAGTTCCCTATCGCGCGTTGCGAAAGGGGGCTAGACGGAAAAAATTAAGACCAAAAGTTGTAACGACACTTTTTGCGCGCGTGTTTCTCTGTCTGTCTCTCTCTCTCTCTCTCTCTCATAGAAAGCAAGCCAGTTATTTTCGTTTCGTCTTTCTATTTCGCATTGAACAGTCTGGTGTCGCGACGATTATTTTTGTTGAGTGTGTACAGGTTTTTTGTTCTGGATATTGCTGATGGAGTTAGGTAAGTAGAGATTTTATACAGACAATAATAATACATATTACAGACATTTAAATAAAATAGGATCACAAACATATGTTTCCTACTTCAGTTACCACAAGCCAATTATTACTAAAATTGAGCCTACTGATTAAGTTTATATTACATTATATTTGTTAATAATAAAAACGATATTATTATAACTTAAAAAAATAAAATTTTATTACAACTCCTTCACTAATCAATCGAAAGGACCTTCGATCCATCCGGGTATCCCTTGACTCCTCTCAAGTTTTTTTTTTCAACTAATACTTTGACGGATGAATCGTTTCTCAATTTGCTTCAAAATCTTATCTATCCTCGCTGTGAAAATTTTTGTAACCGATTTGTTCAGATTCAAGATAATATTATATTTTCAACCTGTTGAATCAATATTTTTATGAACTACCGATTGGTAGGAGGAGTTTTATCAAACAGCAATCAATATCCCCGGATTTAACACCATTAGGTTTTTTCTTATTTTGTTATTTGGAAAGTGTAATTTATGAAACGGAACTTATCCCTTCTCCAGAGAATGTTATAAAATGTTCGGAAAAATGTTTAACGAATCACTGATCACTGAGAGTAAATGACTGGCAATTTGAATATTTCATTTAATGAAACTAAATGAAACTAATGAACTAAAAACAACAGTTTTTTACATTCATTTCAACAAGACGAAAATACTTTTGCATGATTGAATATTTACAAAGCGAACCTTTTATATTATGCTGTTGTATTTAAGATTTTTGAAGGGGCTATTTAGGAGGATGACTCAACATCGATGAATTGGGCTTTTCCGTGATTTTTCAGATGAATTTCTATTATAGAAATTATTTCAGTTGGACTAATTTGAATGCATCAACCGGTATATATATATATAGATGTATATATATATATATATATATATATATATATATATATATAAATATTAAAATAAGATATATGTATACATATATTGATAGTTGGCGAGGTGCTTTTCCATGTCATTTGTGTTGACCAAACGCAGTGTGTGTGATAAAGGTTATAATACCATGGAAATTTCATTTGAGAAACGGATTATGGTTACCCAAATGAACCTGCTAACCGATCTAGTTTAATGAGATTCAACTACAAGGAATTCCCAGTCATCCTTCACGGGAGAATGTTTGAAGATTCGACTTCAGCGTAACACACAATTGAAACACTAGCGTATCACTTCAAATAGCTCATCAGTAGTGTCCCTTCCATCGACCAAGTGGGCAACTACATCGATCCAAATAACCACTAATTGTTTTGAAGTGCCATAAGTTTCCGACGTTTGGTTTAAAGTGTGGTTCCCGATGGATGGACACTACTGAAGAGCGAAACATACTTTCTAGTGTTTCCATGGTGTAGGGCGCCAGTGTCGAATTTTCTAACATTATCCCATGCAGTGAATGGGCATTCCTTGTAGTCAAATCTCATGAAACTGAATATATATAATATAGAAGGGTAGTCTTGACTGACTAGTTGACGGAGGAATAAATATCTAAATTTTTGAAGTTGCATAACCTCACGTTAGATGAAAAAGGAAATAACCATTTCTGAAATTTTGACCATATGACAAAGAGTATTTTTCAACCTAGCCCAACAATTATTATATCATATATATATATATATATATATATATATATATATATATATATATATATATATATATATATATATATGTGTGTGTATATATATATCTATATACAACGTTGTATCATTTGTGCAACGATACAACGTTGTATAATCGTTGTATCGTTTATACAACGAATGTAGATACCCTGTGTTATAATAAATAATTCTATTAAGGAATGCCATAGTGATAAAAAGTAGCAACATAAGTTGCGGCAGATAAAAATATGAATAAAAAATTTTACAGCAGCAATTCTCTTATAGTTTACATCCAATTTTTCACGGGATTCGGTTAAATGTTATTTATCACCGACTTATCACATTTCTCATGAATAAAATTTCACTTCAATGATTGAAACTATCAGAAAATTTATGGCCCTTAACAGAATATTCAATGCCAGAAATGTGTAATTCTCATATAAAGTGTTCCATCACAAGTTACGTATTAGTACTCGAAACAACATTATGTGGGTCATTTTAGTTACTGTTTTTTTCCTTTTAAATAGTGTTACCACGAAAAATCTCAGAAGAGATCCTAATTTGTGGACTTTCAATACAGGTGAATATTCAAACACTCACAAATAAATGGAAAATATCTGGATAAACGACTCTCATATACTTCAAAGATGGATATCAATCAGGAAAAAAATTAATACTGTAATTTTTATTCTCATTAAGCTCAATTTGATCTATCACTATCGATGAATTTAACTATTTTCAGAGTTTGCTCATGTTTATCTAACTTCTGATCTCAAAATATATTCAAATATCCAAGGAAAAATATCTAATTTTGCTCTAATTTTGTTTGACAGCGGCATTGATAAATTCTTCGTATGAAGAATTGATTTAAAACTTAGAAATGCACCGAATCACAGTTAGTTAGTGTATTAACAATAATGGTTTATTTTCATCAGTAATGACTCTGTGAATTATTGTGTTTACGCTAGGGATAAAAACTTTTATTTCACACAAATAACATTGCTACTATCACAAATAAAATATATGTCTTGTTATTTGATTTGATAGTTCCTGTAACTATTAGAGTTATATATATATATATATATATATATATATATATATATATATATATATATATATATATATATATATATATATATATATATATATATATATATATATATATATATATATATATATATATAATCAGCCAGTTTTTTTCAACTAATTACAGCCACCTAAAGTACACTGACTAGCAAAAAATGCTTATTTCCTAAACCATTGAGACACATTTTGTTACGGGTAATGAACAGTTTCTTCTCATGAATTGGAAGTTTATTGAATTTGATGCATCTGTGAATGCTGTGGTTTGCCATATTACAAAACAAACATTTGCGAAGAGACTGGGAATTTGATGCTTTTTGAGACTGACTCACATGTGTTACTCGAGGGCTTACATATTTGGGCTTACGCTCAGTAACAGAAACAGATTCAAAAGCAACACTGCGCATTTCTATGAATGTTATAAATGACTTCAAATCGTTTGTGTTCTTCTCTAGTTCATATGATCTATGAGTTTGAAAATCTAACTTTTTCGAGAAAATATAAACTAAAATTAGATTTCAATGCTCAACAGGGACCTTGAGTGTTGTCAGGCAGTTCAGATGTTGTGTTATACGTGTTACAAATTCACGTAAAAGAGACGGAGTTTCCTTTTGTACGTTGGGAATTTCCAACAGTGCCTTGATATGAGGATTATAATAACCGACTCATTCTCATATCTCTTTTTCAATAACTCCAGTGATGGCTTGTAGTTATCATTTGTTAAATTGAAAACCAGAGATTCTATTCTGAACAATGGATTGAAATTAAGAATTTATTGAAAAATATTTCGTTTCTTTTTCTATGCGATCTGAACTCCAAGTCTCATCCTGATCTTCAATAAAATCCTGATAACTAATATTATCATCATATGCCTTTATTAAATGCGATTCTCTGATCGAAAACTCATTTATGTTCATGTCGCAATACGATTGATTGCAGCCTTTTAGCGAGATCTTTTTTTAATAAGATCGTCCATATTAATTATTAAGTTTTCCTCAGAGTTTTCAAATACAGAATTTACGTAAATATTACTAAAGATATAAATACAATTATACACAAATATAAATGAATGAAATTTTTTTGAGAGTTCAAATACTTATTAAATCTGTCCAAATCACTTTAAACAACAAGAATGTTCTGACTTGTTTGGTCCTAGTGAATACCTGATAGTGTTCCTATTTGTGATGCTCTGGATCGCCTATGCCTTAGTTGCGTAGTGGGTGCCACGTATTTATTTATACAATTTGTAGATCAATCTTCTGGCTTCTTTGCGTGCTAATTACCAATCCGGTTCGTCTGGACCAATGTTTGGGATACTCATGAGGTGTCCCCTAATGTAGAGTGGTTTCTGGTGGGTTGTAATTATTGATGCACTGAAGTTTTGTATCACTACTTTAACCTGTTTTAACTATGCACATGTGGAGACATTTTTAGTACCGAACATATTTTTTGTCACGTAATGAGCACAGGCACCATCAATGTATCCTTCTGTCCAATCTCACTACGGTTATTGCCTATAAAAAAACCCTTCAATTGGAATTTTCTACAAGCACTCAATAGTCATAAGATTTACGAAATTGTTCATGGTAACGTGAGAGCTCTAGAAGTGCGTGTTCGTTTCTTCATTTGTTTCTTCTTAATTGTATCTCCTGCATTTGAAGCCTCTATCTTGTATATGTGAGAAAAATAAACGCCTTGATGGCTTCTTAGTGTCATATGTCCTCGTTTTATCATGAAATTAATAATGTATTTATGTAAATTCAAAGAACTGGAAAATAAGGATATTATTACAAGCATATATGTAGTTGTTATGTGAAATTAATTGTTGCTGTCCAATGACTAGGTTTGGGGACATTTCAGGGTATTCTACTTGAGTAGATACCTGTCTTTTGACTTGATAAATAATAGTTAACCATTGGTCTGGCAGCTAGATTCATAGGTATGTTACTAAGCACTCTCAATTTTGTTTTCCTGAGATATTACACTTTATAGTTCTAAATTCATTTATTCGAATCGCATAACTTTTCTTATATGTTTTTTCTGGGTGCTCTGATGAAAAAAAGGGTATTTTGTTTGTTCAACTTTACTTTCTTCCTCCAAAACCACAATTTTCGAAAAAACTTCAATGTCAGATATATATATATATATATATATATATATATATATATATATATATATATATATATATATATATATATATATATATATATATATATATATATATATATATATACTGGGTTAGGCATTTGGTGTCACCTATTTTCAAAAATCTGTTATAAGAGCATAAATAATTTTATTGAAACAAAATTATGAAAAATAACAATATTAATATGTGCAATTTATGTTTTAAAAATCACATCCTTCAAATGGCTTCCTTGATTATCTATACATTTTTGCAATACGTATCTAAAATTTTGCATTACTCGTTCCAACAATTCGGCTCAAATATTATTTATTTCTTCCAAAATACGTATTTTAAGTTCTTGGATGGTATTGGGACGTCTTTTATGAACCTTTTCCTTCAGATATCCCCAGAGAAAAAAATCAGGAGCCGTCAAATCGGGGGAATTAGCTGGCCATGTTATGTCTCCAAATTTTGACGACCAGGGAACATTTCTTGCAACAAAATTCGAGTTTGTCGTGCTGTATATGCGGTAGCCCCATCTTGTTGGAACCAAATATGATTTTGTCCCAGTCTTCGCAATTCGGGCCGTAAAAATATCCGCAACATGTTAACGTAACGTTCGGAATTTATTGTAACATTTCTGTTGTTCTTTTCAAAAAAATATGGCCCTATGATTCCAATAATTGAAACACCACATCATACGGTGACTTTTTCATCATGGAGGGGTCGCTCATGAAGCTGTTGCGGATTTACGTCGGACCAATAACGATAATTTTGCTTATTCACATATCCGCTTAAATGAAAGTGCGCTGCGTCTGACATCATCAAGAAATTTAACTGGTTTTCATCATTTTCTAAAATTTGTAAAAATTGTCTACAGAAAGCAACACGAAGTGGTTTGTCTGCTTCTTTTAACTTTTGAACAACTTGAATTTTATATGGGTGGAAGTGCAAATCAGAATGAAGAATTCTTCGCAATGTCCTGCTGGAAATGTTCAACGCAAGTGACTGCCTTGATACAGATCGATTCGGACTTCTTATCACAGCTTGTCTTACCCGTTCAATATTTTCGGGTGTTCTGACTGTACGTATACCTCCACGAAAATTTGATGCAACATTCCCTCTAACATCAAAATCTCCTACCCACCTCCTTATGGTTTGGCGTGTTGGAATTCTTCCGTGTGTTTCCACATTAAATTCGCGACGAAAGTTTTTTTGCACTTGCACAACTGAATTACTTAATATGAATTGTTTTACGATATAAATTCGTTGATTTATCGGAAATTGCTCCATGACAAATCAAATTGCAACTATTGACATATAGGAATGTGTCACTACAATTGCCAAAAACAAATTATCATTTCCACAACGCACTATGAAAAATAGATGAAACCATATGCCTAACCTTGTATATATATATATATATATATATATATATATATATATATATATATATATATATATATATATATATATATATATATATATATATAAAAAAAAAAATAAATATATATATATATATATATATATATATATATATATATATATATATATATATATATATATATATATATATATATATATATATATATATATATATATATATATATATATATATATATATATATATATATATATATATATATATATATATATATATATATATATATATATATATATATATATATATATATATATATATATATATATATATATATATATATATATATATATATATATATATATATATATATATATATATATATATATATATATATATATATATATATATATATATATATATATATATATATATATATATATATATATATATATATTGACATTTTCAGCGGCTCCCATGTTCTCATGCTCATATTTGGTATCTTCAGAATGAAAGTATCAAAATTGGGCTGAATTTCTGCAACCGCCACCATTTTTACGTAGATATTTCTAATTTTCATATAAATATCCTTCCTTGACCTACCAAGCTAGTTAGCCGAGTACTTGGCGTACGCTGGATAGTATTTGGGAGGTCTCGGGTTCAAACCCCGGGGCCGACTGGTCTGCCATGAGTTTTTTCAGAGGTTTCCTCATGATAATGTAAGTCACTGCTTGCAAACTCATGAGGCGAATGCTGGGCCAGTATTGATCCTCTGAACCCTACCCACACTTCCTATGTTCCATAAATATCCCGTCTCACCTATCCTTAATGCACCTGTACATACAAGTGTATCCTCTGATCTGGCTGAAGGAGTTAATCCCAAACTCAAGCTGCCCGCCTCCCTCACACATACTTCAGGGAGGAATGAAACACGTGTGTTTCCTTTCCATAATGACATCTTCAGCGGTTCGCATCACACCAAATGAGTTTAAATTTTGGTACCTAAAGTAATTTTCAAGGCAGAACAAAACTATCAAAATTTGGTTTCTATTTTCCAACCGCCACTATTTTCACGTACATACTTCTAGTTTTCTCGTGGTTGCTGAAGTCCACAGCTTCTGCATATTGAGTTATACTGTTGAAGTTTGATATGTAAATTGAGTTTATGTTGACTCAAAATCCTTTGTGGGTTTCAACTCTTTATCTCATTTACATATAAGAATATTCAACACATATATTATTTCGTGTGCTTGATTTTTAAAATTTTTATCATATGTTTCGTTGTGATTTCAGAGGTGAACGCAAATATAACTGCTAAAATTCAAGATGAGGCTGTCATCATTGCATTGAATAAGCTTAACTCTATTGATAATGAACTATCCAAGGAACATATTCTATTTGGTTTCGATATATTCAATTTTGTACCACAAAGCTTTAGAGTGAGCGTCAACTATCCCAAAAAAAAACGTGAGTATTGAAGCTTCTTTGAATGTCTTGATAGGTTACGTGTTGATTCTCTCAGACTATTATTGTAGTAAGGGTAGTAAACCATGCCCTAAATGCCGTTGCGGTCTTGTGATGACCTACCCTCATTTCACTTATAGAGTATCAGACTTTAAGAATTGTATCGACCAAAGATTTTACTAATTCGAAGTGGTTCAATGTACCTACTACTTCCTGTTGCAACTGACTCATTGAAGAATGTACATGGAAAATATAAAATGAATAACAAAATTATAAGAAGTATTGGAAATTTTATTAATTCAACACTTGGCCATTTTGGAGAATGTCAAACTTCAATATAGACGAGTTAATGAAGATTTATGAAGTTCAACCTCTACTGAGATCAAACGAAGAATAAGTGATGATTGGACTAAAATGCTCATGTAAATTCCAGAAATGAACGAGAAAAGAAATGGTCTGATTATCTACGGCATCAGTAAACACAAGTCATGGAGTTCGGATAGAAATATAAATTGTTTTTTCAGAAATATACAAAAATATTTCAGTATACAACTAGATAGATTTTATTTTATGGAAGTTTGATCATTAAAGTTATAAACCCAAAACGCGTTTATGTTATAGCAATTCTTATACACGATCAACATTCAATAGCGTTATATCAAGTAATTTGGTGAAAAACAAAACCACGTTGACGCAAAATGCCATCAGACAAACAAATAATATTCTAAATACTAATAGCAATATTTTCTTGGTCATTGTATAGCAGTCACCATTACTTGAAAAGTGAAACTGAGCTCATTTAATTAGAGAAACAAATTTCATCATTTCAATTTTTTAAGATAAGATGTTATAAATTAGTATTATAAACAAACTGATATTTTTTAATAACATACCTATACCAACATTAGATAATGAGTATAGCCATAATATGCTTCTTTCTATTTATTGAATACTCAATAGAAAAAACTAATTTTTATATATTATTTGATTGAAAACTTACATTACAGTTTTCTTGAACCTGACATCAACGATTGACAGTTATTCTATTGACTTGAATTTGGGAAAAACTACCACGCTCGAGTCACTGTTCCTCAGAATGGGCGATGAAGATGACACAGTATTTGTCGTATTAAATTGTGACAAAACTGTATCTGTTGTTACTCCCATCAACCTCATCAGTTTTTTCAGGAGTGTGGCTTCGAATAAATTCAAAATTGTGAGTATATAATTAATATATATACCTATATATATATATATATATATATATATATATATATATATATATAGATATATATATATATATATATATATATATATATATATAAATAAAATATATATATATATATATATATATATATATATATATATATATATATATATATATATATATATATATATATATATATCTACTACCGGTGGCGTACTCTGTTTCGGGCGTGCGCGCCCTCTCTATAAGAGTGTTTCAATTGTAGAGGTGACATACAATAAATACTATAAAAAAAATTGTATATATATACATATATATATATATATACATATATAACTTTTTGATAATTATTAGCAATAACAGATAAAAAATCAGATCAAAACTTTTTGATAAAGCCACGTGTCGTGGCGAAACGTCAACTTTTTGATAAAATCGAGTTTTTTGAGATTCACCAATCCTGTTATTGCTAATAATTATCAAAAAGTTAAAAATAGTTCACAGGCAACAACAATATATATTTATATATATATATATATATATATATATATATATATATATATATATATATATTATATATATATATATATATATATATATATATTTTTATATATATATATATATATATATATATATATATATATATTTATATTTATATATATATATATATATATATAATAATATATAAATATATATATATATATATATATATATATATATATATATATATATATATATATATATACCAGTATGTAAAAAGTTTGAGGCATGTCGGTACACTTCATCAACTATGTGAAGAATTGATAAAATAAGAAAATATCAAAAGATAGGTAGCAATAAATAAAAAATATATTAAATTTTCACTAAATTAATTGAATAATTATCATGCGTCTGGATTCAATGAACAATCTTCAGATTAAAAAGAGTTACTAGTAGGTACTCTTAGATATAAAGAGTAAGTTTTATTCCTTTTTATCCGAAAATAGTTTAGTGTACCGAAATCTATCATACTTCTTCATTCAAATTTCAACATTCGAAAAAAAGTGAACATTAGATATTTTGTTTATAATTAACTTTATTTTGATGATTTCCTACTTTATATATGTTTTCTATTCCTCGATATAAATTGAATAATTATTATGTGTTTCGATTCACTGAATAATCTTCAGTTTAAAAAGTGTAACTGGTACTTTCACATATAAAGAGTACTATCTTTTATCTGAAAATGGTTTATTGTACTGAAACGCATTCTGCTTATTTATTTAAATTAGTGAAAATTCAATATATATTTCATCAACAACAACATATATTCTGATATTCTCAGTAGTAATACTATAAGTACTTCAAAATAATCAGGTTATTCATCGGTAACTTGTTGCATAATTACAAAGAGTGTCAGTTTGACAATCTAAATAATCCAACCGCAATGCGGGAGGATTATTCTGTCAAACTGACACGATTTTTAATTATGAAGGAAGTTTGAGATGTATAACCATATTTATTTTGAAGTACACATTGTATTTGATGCAATTATTTTTTCGAGTAAATTAAGTAAAAATCTCCGAATCGACTCATTTTTTAACAGTTATTGATAAACGTCAAAATTTGATGGTCCTGTTAGTTTTCGATTGGTAAAGCTACTCTATGAATAATCAAGTATTATCAGTTATAATATCACACGAGCATCGAAAATAATCGATTATATTTCCGAGTCACGAGACGTATTTTGCGAAACATCCTTCGAGCTGCGCTCTCGAATGATGTTTTAAGAAAATACGTTCAGTGACGGGGTCAGCATAACGATTATTTTCGATTGCTCGAGTGATATTTGTTACGATTATATAACGAATAGAAAATATTAATTTCTTTTGACAAACGTCAAAACATCGTCAATATGAAAACATTCACATTTTGACACGAGGCGAAACACCAAAACGATTATATCACGTCGTCAAGGGTATATTCACTTATCAATACGCGGTAGTTATGCGAAATTCACGGATTCTATTGGCTTATTCATACATGAGTTATATAATCGAAATTATACAAGGTAACTTAACTAAATTGATCGTTCTGATTGGTTGAAAATTATACGAAAAAAATAATCAAACTTAATCTATTGCCCTATTACTCAATATTAAATTAAGTGAAAAATCATTTCATGTTTTCGAATATTAAAATTCGTTTTTTCAGCTCTTCAATAGACACTACACGTTGAATGTATTTACAGAAGACGATGATATGGAAATAAAACTGCAAAAAGGTTGCAATGTCAAAGAGTTGCTTCCAGATGGAAGAAAACAGTTTGATCTTCAGTTAGAAAAACTTGCACAGTCATTAACCAAGTATACACCTCATCTGATCACACTATTGGCCAACAGTAATGGTGAATCGGGTATGTTCTAAGAATCAAATATTATATTAAAACAATGGGTTATAAAAACAAACTTACACATTTCTCAAATAAAATGAGCATGACGCACGTTTCGGTAAAACTTCACGTTCTTCAGATGCTAAAGGAGACCTGAATGTTTGTGTTTATTTATTTGTAGTGGTTCTAGAAAATTAAGTTTAATTCCTTAACTTTCAGCATTCACGCACTAATAACGTCATACATAATACTTTCCTAGATCTATTCCAACACAAAATGGCAGCTTTCAATAGTATGGCACATAGTTTAGTAAATATTCCGCTTTGAAATATCAATTTTGACATCGAGAAGAATATAATTAAACAAATTGCCGTAAATAATAATTATAAATCCATAACAAAACACAATTTGATAAATAAAAAGTTTTTCAAAAATGCGATTAGCCAGACGTACCCCCTTACCAGATTTAATATCGAATATAACAGCGTCACTTTAATCGGAATTGCAAGTAAAAGACTCAAATCACTTTCATCTAAAAATAACATCAACATTGCTTACCGTACCGGAAATAACTTAGGAAATCATATAAAAAATATTAAATCAAAAGTTCACGAAAACAATGAATCCGGAGTTTATAAAATTAATTGTGGTGATTGTAATTAGTTTGACATTGATAAAACTTTCAGAACCTGCTAGACCAGAATTACAGAACACAAACGTAGCTTTGTTATTCAAAAGTCGGATTCACAATATGCAAACCATTTAATCCAAGAAAATCACACATTTAATTTTGACTTTAAAATATTAAATGCTGAAAGTAAGAAAATTAAACTTTTCCAGAATCATTACAGATAAATACAAACATTCAGGTCTGCTACTATTGAATAACCAAATTGATCATACTACCCCCTTCTGAATCTTTTCAAAATTATCGAACTACCTGACTAGCAGTTTAGAATGGGGTTTTCCTATTTCACTAATTATTTGTAACCATCCTATACTCTTATATATATATATATATATATATATATATATATATATATATATATATATATATATATATATATATATATATATATATATATATATATATATATACAGTGGCGTAGATAGGGGGGGGATCAAGGGGATCAATCCCCCCCATGAGCCTACGAAAATTATAATAGAATTGAATAAAAGACTTCGTATCTACGTATTTGAGTATACATGAAATATACTAAGCACTAGCACCTCTTTTGATATTATGCATGTGCAATTATATACAAGTCATCTATGTATGTTTTCGTGACGGATGTGCAATTGAGTATTGTATAATTTCCTCGCTTCGAACAGGCCGACCAATCAGGAGCCATGCTATAATTATGGACAAATAGAGCACATTTGAAGTAAATATCTACTCATAATTTTAACATAATAATAAATCAAGAAATTGAATCGTTTTTCTAATTTTGGGTAAAGTAACTAGTAGTTTTGAGCATATTTTATTCAATGTTTAATTAGTAGTTTAATTGGTCACTATGAGCAAAAAACGTGTTTAAAAAAGTTCAAATGGCTCTAATGGAAAAATTTTATTTCGAATGGAAGAAGTCAACCAAAATCTCCTCGCACTTCTTCTCTTTCTAAATTGTATACTGTACTCACGATCAAACAAAACTGCTCTAGCTTTTGTAGATAGTATAGTAGATATATAGGTTGACTTCTTCCTTCGTAAAAAAAAATTTCCATTTCACATACGTTTTTTGGTCCTAGTGACCGATTGAATTCCTGTTTACATTCGAGGATCGTGACTTCTGCCCATAGAAGACTGTCAATCAATATTTAATATTTCGAATATTTTTTGAGGTAGAGTAGGTATCAAATTATGATTAGCTCTTGGCTTTGATTGTCAATTTAATCACATAACATTTTGAACTTAATAAAAATTGTCGAGTTAGTAAACATTTTCTTGTGGTGGCTTTCAATCCATTTCTGAACTTATACATCATGGATCTTGGAGAAAGATTTACTCATCATGAGAATATAGTCTAGTCAACAAGTGCTTTTTTTGTTCAACTTTTTTCATGAATCTCGGAAAAATATGAACAAGATGTCATTCGATTCGAAAGAGCATGTAGATATTTTTTGAAAAAAGTTGAGTTCCGTTTTCGAAAATTGTAACAGTAATAATCAATTTACTCAGAGAAAAAATTATCTCAAAAACTAATTGATATTTTTGATATCTACATAAAGATACAAAAAGAAGAGCATATTTTCTAAATGAAAGTCTCCCGGAACTGTAGGATTTATATTTATAATTTTCTCAGGGGTAAATATACGGCCGAAAACGGATAATCTGGCTTGAGAAAGTAACGCACTTCAACAATAAACATTATTCAACTAAGTATATTAAATTAAGGAATGACAAATTTCAGTTTCTTACTGGATAGGTAAACATTAATCCAGCGACAAAACATTTTTATCGCGATTTTTCAATTAGTTATGCAATAGTTTTTTGCTGCTCGAACAAGAACATTGCAAGTGTGATAACTGTTAAACTATAAATCTGATATTTCTTCCTTTCTTGGAGCTAGTTTCGAAAGACTGCAGAATAGACCCCCGTTAAAAAAAAATTAAAAATTTCCGTTTTTCAGTTTTTTTACTAACAAAACTAAATACTTAGTTGCAAAACTGAACACTTTAATTAATCATAACTTTTTTTCTTAATTCTCTAATAAATAAAGCATTCGTTTATGAGAATTTTTTAAACAATAGTAGATGAACATTGGAAAAAAGCATTTCCTTGTAGCTTCCGATAATAAAAAACGGGTCATTAGAATTATAAAATTTCTATTTTGATGTTGCAAAACTACGTAAATTGTTAAAAGATAACAACAAAAATTGAAATTTTTTTATTTTTTCAACGCGGATTTACTCTGAAGCCTTGTAATAATAGCTCCAAGAATGAAAAAAAATCTAAGATCTTTAGTGAACAGTTATCACACTCACAATTTTCATGTTCAAGTACCAAAAAATTGTTAGTTAACTATTGCCCAACTAATTGAAAAATCGCTATTATCGCCAGATTATTGCTCATTCGCCGATTTAGTAACTGTCTGAACTTTTTCTGACTTGCCCAAACCAAATAACCCGTTTTCGGCCGTATTTTTACCTCTCTAAGAAAATATTGATCCTACAGTTCCGGAAGTTGAGTCTTCCTTTCGGGAAATTTCCTCTTCTTTTCGAATCTTTCTTCAGATTTCAAAAATCACAATTAATTTTTGACATATCGACCAAACAACCAAATCCCCTTTTTTCAGGATATTGTTTATAACTTTCACAATTTTTGCGAGCGAATTTTTATTGTTCTCAAAAAAAAATCTACATACCATTTCGAATCGAGTGACACCTTGCCCATATTTTTCCGAGACTGCTGAAAAAAGTTGAACAAAAAAGCACTTGTTGACTAGACTAAATGTATCCGAAAGATTTTCAGTATTTTTCAAGCATGATTTATACGAAATTGACAAAGCAGCTGATAAATTCATCAAAAATGACGAGCTCCATCAAAAAATTTTTACTGTCACACCTGCTGTTCTTGTTAGTTGAAAGTGTGGAAGAAATATTTAATTCGTAGAGGCGATGTTAAGCCTAAAAATTCAATAAAAATTTTTTTTCGAATATCATGTTGCTCATCAGCTACGCTGCCGGTATCGACGTTTGAAGCGAATAAAAACGATTCAAAGGAGCAAGATGAAAGAAATGGACTCGTAATGACCCTTCTGAATATATAAAATTCATTGCAAATTAAAAACTAATGTTTGTACAATTTTTTGTTATTGAAAGCTTTGGCTGCTCTGGAAATTCATCCTGACAAAACACAGCTGACGAAGTCATAAATGGATTGTCAAAAAACGCCGAAAACTAGATTTTCTGCTCTGATTTTCCCAAGAATATTTTCAATGATGTATATATCCAATTAAATATAATTCAATTTTTCACTGATTTTTAATTAATTTTTCCCACTTCAAATAATTTGAATTTTTTGCAATTTAATCCAACTTTTCTGCTCATTTTATACTACCTACATGAAAGATTTTTATCAACAAAAATAGAACTCAGAACTTCGGATGAAAAACTTTTGAAATTTTGCACCAAGTCATATCCCCCCCCATCGCAAAAAGCTATCTACGCCACTGTATATATATATATATATATATATATATATATATACCATTATATACTCTTTCTAGATAATTATTGTTATCTTTTTATTTCTTGTATTTGATATGACAGAGAAATACCAAACATTTGTGATAATTTCAATTTCTAGTTTGTGGATTTTGAAATTTCACCATTTTGTTTATTTTTTATATGAAGTTACAAAGACAAAGCGAATTCTTTTTTTAAACTATCTATTTCATATCAATATTTCGAAATACATCTCAGAATTAGATCAACCACTCAAATGATTATATAAAGCTTAATATATGATGAGTAAATGTATAATGAAAAAAATGATAGTAGTATATGTTTATGTACATATTTTTGAAAAGCTGAAACCCTACAAATTGCTTGAACAAGCAATAGCATTTTTCCCTAAAATTGAGAATAAAAAAGTTTTTTTTTCTTGAGCATCTCATCCGTAGACACGCTGTATATATACTATATATATATATATATATATATATATATATATATATATATATATATATATATATATATATATATATATAAATAAATATATATATATATATATATATATATATATATTTATATACACATACATATATATATAAAGTAGGACATTTATTTGAAACTAATCAAACAAACCACCTAGCGGAGCTGGTTATACGAGTTCACGAAACATCGAAATATTTCCATATACCTTGGACAGTAAATGTTAGAAACATTAAGTTGTTTATCACAATCAACGGAAAAAGTCGGAACGTTTGTTACTGGCGGTGTGTGAATGTCGCATTACATTGAATTGATGTGGCAACCTCTCTTGCTTAGCGAATATAGTAACCACCTTCGGGTGTCAGGACGTACGAGTTCTCGTTGCCGAAATGTTTCATCCATCTGTAAGATGTGGTTCATATGTTTCCGACTGTTGGCGCTGTGTCATATTTATATATATATATTGAGTTACTAGAAGAAAAATATAAGAACTTTTGAAATATTTGGTTGTTCATCTCTTTCGATGGATAGATGATACTGATGAACTCCAAATAAGGGCGAAACAGTCTGTCTATCATTTTCGTTGATTGTGATAAACAACTTAATGTTTCTAACATTTACCGTTCAAGGTATATGGAAGTATTTCGATGTTTCGTGAACTCGTATAACCAGCTCCGCTAGGTGGTTTGTTTGATTAGTTTCAAATTAATGTTTCTGTCGTGGCGAAACGTCAACTTTTTAATAAAATCGAGTTTTTTGAGATTCAACAAGCCTGTTATTGCTAATAATTATCAAGAGATTTTAAATATATATATATATATATATATATATATATATATATATATATATATATATATATATATATATATATATATATATATATATATATATATATATATATATCATATATCAAAAAAGTTTCGAAACGAAAATCGTGAGTTAGAAGGTTTGAACCGGATATAAAAAGCGCTTCTGCGCCTCACTGTTTTTTTTAATATGGTACAATAGTCTACTATTATCAAGGAAAATACGACTTCACATATCATGAAACCTATATACACCAATAAACGAAACTGATCTACTCTAAGTCGATAATAAAAACAAGACCAATAGTGGAGAAAGCAGTGATGTTCACAAAAAGTTGTGATGAATGCCCTTGTTTTCACAAACGTCCGGACAAACTGAAAGGAAAAACTCGTGTTGAAGAACACAAAAAGTTGATACTATCCAACAAAAACAACACTGGCTTCTCCTACCATTGAACTAATTTAAATCATTTCATAGATTGGAATAAGAACCAATTATTATACGAGGGCAAACCAAAGGCAAACAACTCGCCTTTTTTTAAAACCTAAAGGTAATGATAATACCCATAAAATGATATTCGCTATTGAAAATGATTTAAGTGTATTTCCATTGTGAGCTTTATTATTATAAAAGAACCGGTCGTTCTCTTCAATTTTCAGTTTTCAAAATGAATTCATAGCTCGAAAAATGTTGACCTAGAGATAGTGGCGTAGATAGGGGGGATCAAGGGGATCAATCCCCCCCATGAGCCTACGATAATTATAACCGAACTGCATAAAAGTTTTCGTATCTATGTACGTATTTAAGTACCTTTACATGAAATTTATTAAGCACTAGCACCTCTCCTGCTATTATGTATGTGCTATTATAAAAAAAACCTAGATATGTTTTCGTGCTATGCAATTGAGTAGGTATTGTATAGTTTCCGCGCTTCGGAAACCAACCAATCAGGAATGGACATAATTTTAATATTATGAACTAACTAGTAGTTTTGAGCATATTTCATTCAATGTTGAAATAGTAAATGTAATCGGTCACTATGAACAAAATTGTTTAAAAAATTCAAATAGCTCTAATGGAAAATTTTCATTTCGAAATGAAGAAGTCAACCAAAATCTCCACGCACTTCTTCTTCTAAATTATATACTATACTTACTATTAAACAAAAGTGCTCGAGCTTTTGTTTGATGGTGTAGTATTATATCTAAAGCAGTTTTGTTCAATAGTATAGGTATTATTAAATTTAGAAAGAGAAGAAGTGCGATAAGGGTTTGGTTGACTTCTTCCTACGTACATAAAATTTTCCATTTTAGTCATTGCAGCTCTTTCAACCAGGTTTTTTGGTCCTAGTGACCGATTAAATTCCTGTTTACATTCGAGGAGCGTGACTTCTGCCCATAGAAGATTTTCAATCAATATTTAATATTTCGAATATTTTTTAATGTAAAGTAGGTATCAAAATATGAGCTGTTTGAAAAATAGTACTAAATTTTGGCTTTGATTGTCAATTTAATTACTCCATAATATTTTGAAGTTAATAAAAATTGTCGAGTTAGTAAAAATTTTCTTGGGATAGCGTATAATCCATTTTTGGACTGCTACATCATGGATCGTGAAGAAAGATCCTATTGTGTTCAACTTTTTTCATCAGTCTCGGAAGAATATGAGCAAATAGCATGTAGATAGTTTTTGAAGAAAATTAAGTTCCCCGTTCACGAAAATTGTAAAAGTGATAAACAATTTACTGAAAGAAAAAGAAAACAGTTTGTTTTTTCAAACTCAAAAACTAATTTATATTTTGATATCTAAATAAAGATACAAAAAGAGGAGGAAATTTGTGATTCCCGGAACTGTAGGATAAATATTTATAATTTTCTCAGAGGGATAAAAATACGGCCGAAAACAGGTAATCTGGCTTCTGAAAGTCACGCCCATTTTGGGAAAATTCAACAATGAACATTATTTAACTATATTAAATATGAAAATTAAGGAACGAAAAATTTCAGGTTCTTACTGGATAGGTAAATGAACAATTATCCAGCGACAACAAATTTTTATCGCTATTCTTCGCGGATTAGTTATGCAATAGTTTTTTGCTGCTTGAACAAGAACATTGCAAGTGTGTTTTAACTGTTAAACTATAAATCTGATATTTTTTTCCTTTCTTGGAGCTAGTTTCGAAAGACCTCATCCCCGTTTGAAAAATCGATTTTTTAGTTCTTTATTAACGATTTACTTTATTAATTTACTTAACTATTAAAACTCTGATCATAATTTTTTTTTCTTGATTCTCTAATAAACAACGCATTTAATTATAACAATTTTTTAAACAATAGCAAATGAACATTGAAGAAACCATTTTCATGTATCTTCCGATAATAAAGAACGGACCATTAAATTTATAAAAAAAATTTCATTTGATTTTGCAAAACTACGTAAATTGTTAATAAAAATTGAAAAATTGAATTTTTTCAACAGGGATTTACTTTAATAGCTCCAAGAATGAAAAGATCTCAGATCTATACTTGAACAGTTATCCCAATTTTCATGTTGAAGCCGAAAAAAAATGTTAATTAGCTATTGCATAACTAATAGAAAAATTTCTATTATCGCCGAATAATTGTTAATTCACCGATTCAGTAACTTTTCATATCAGATATGATTAAATGATGTTTATTGTTGAAGTGTCCTAAATAGGCGTGACTTGCCGAAACGAAGTTACCCCTTTTCAACCGTATTTTTACCTCTCTGAGAAAATTATGAATATTGATTCTACAGTTCCGGAAGTTGAGTTTTTTTCCTGGTGGAAATTTTCTTCTTCTTTTTGAATCTTCCTTCAGATTTCAAAAATCTCAATTATTTTTTGACATATTGGCAAAAAAACAACCTTTTTTTTTCAGTAGGTATATTGTTTATTACTTTCACAATTTTCGCTTGCAAATTTTTAATTTTCTCAAAAAACATCTACATGCTACTCCAAATCCAATGACACTTTTCTTTCATGTTTCCTAAACTGCTGAAAAAAGCACTGGTTGACTAGACTATTTTTATTAACTCCAGGGACCTACAGTCTAACGCCGGTTCTGAACGGCCAATGGGCTTGAATCTAAGTCATTACCCAACAGATTAATTTTTGAACCACACCTAAGAGCAAGGTGGGACTCGAACCCACAATCCTCTACAAGCGATACACCACACCGATGGGCTACCTCCTTAAGTAGACTAAATATATTTGAAAAAATTTCGGTGTTTTTCAAGCATGATTTATACGAAGTGGACAAAGCAGCTGATAAATTCATCAAAACTGACAAGTTTTATCAAAAACTTTTTTACTGCTACACCTGCGGTTCTCGTTAGTTGAAAGTGTGGAATAAATATTGATTTCGTCAAAGCGATGTTAAGCCAAAAAATTTTTTTTCTGCTTATTTTGTACTACGTGAAAAATTATTTTTATCAACAAAAATAAAACTTTAGATAAAAAACTCATGGAATTTTACACAAAGTCATATCCCCCCCATCGCAAAAAGCTATCTACGCCACTGCCTAGAGATAATAATAATGTCCATAAAATTATATTCGCTATTGAAAATGATTTAAGAGTATCTCCATTATGAGCTTTATTATTATAAAAGAACCGGTCGATCTCTTCAACTTTCAGTCATCAAAATGAGTTAATAGCTCGAAAAATGTTGACTAACTTATAGTCTGTATTCCTAGAGTTGAATCACAGTTAATAAACTTAATATGTGTTCAATCTGCATTCATCTACAAGCTTTTCGTTATTTTTCAGAAACAAATTTTTTTTCAGAAATAGCAACAGAAGTATTCATCAAATCATTCCTTTCCAAAGATGTCTTTCACAAATCTTCAAATGCATATAGACTTGTGCATTTACTTCAATCATTGATGAAATTTTTCCCAGCAGTGTTCCAGCCAGAGCTACAAGAACTACTTACAAAAACATTCTGGACAGGAGGTCCATTACATCATTTTGTTAGAATAGGCGAACCAAACTACTATGATGATTTTGGTATCAAAACTAATTTATTACATATTCTTTTTGCTTATTCGCCGAAGACGTTTATCGATTCACTGAGAAATCTGCCTGATATTGGAGAAAGATTCAGAAGCGTCTTTGCTAATCATACAGTCAGTATAAATAAAATGATGACTAATGCAACCAGGTTGAGAGATACTTTATTGGAAATATTATTCAAACAACCATTAGATAAAGATCAGTTACATCTGTTGAGTCCAAACTATATCATCTTCTCATCGTTCGCACACCATTACCTTTGGGATGTGAAAAATGATGAAAATATACTAAATAATATCCAAAAACGTATTATTTTCAATAGCGATAGACATGATTACATGGCTATTGGAAAATTCATTAGATACGTTTTCTTAAAAGATTCAGGATTATCACAAGCTCAACATTTTTTTGAGTCTGATTTGGTAAGTAATGATTACTTTCCACACAAAAAGGAACTTTAGTAAGTATAATTCGGAATAGAAATGATATTGATGAAATTTAAATTGCCTGAACATTGAAATCAACCCGTTTTAGAAATATTTTCAAAACTTCATATTAAACGGAATTAAACACCCAGTATACTACTTTTAATTTTTTTTCTGAAATTTGTCAACTTGTCGCTAAATGTAGATGTCAATTATTATATTGCCTTCACAGAGTTTTTGATCTGGTCAAACAGTAATTTCGATTTTCTGCCTAACTAAATATTAGGTCGGAAACAAAGCTATTTGGTATTGGTATTGGTAGGTGTGGATGGTGACCGATGCGCTGCGACCTTATTAGATCTATTGTGCCCCATCTTCTTCGGCTTCTCGATGTGTTCTCGTTTTACAGCAGCCCCTCAAGCCTCAATACCTTCAGGAATTTGAGGATTTTAAGGGGGTCTATTCGTGGTATTTCTTCTACAGTCAGCTGGTATGATCCCAGTGTGTTCAGTCTTTCATGGTGCACAGCATAGCACTTTATCAGTATATGGTGGGGTGTTTCTGGACGTTCCCTGCAGAATCTGCAGGTGCTGTCCCCCTCTAAACCTAGCTTCCTTAGGTGTTCTCTGAGCCTGCAATGCACCGTAAGAAATCTTGTGATTCTCTTTAGACTAGTTTTGCTGAGGTTAATCAGTGTCTTCGATCTTGCTCGGTTGAACTTTCCGAGGAGATCTTTGGCCTGCCTCAGTCCTGGAAGTCTTTGTCAGTATGTTGCTCTCATTGCTTCTTCAGCTTTATTGAGTTCTTCTTGGAAGTAAGATTTTCCAAGAAAGGCTCTGGCCCAATTAGTGGCGTTGACACACCCTTTCGTGCCAGGGTGTATGCTTGTTCATTACCCTTCACTCCGACAGAGCTAACTCACACGAAGCATCTTCATAGGGATGTATTGGATGATTCTCTGTCTACTTTATTGCCAGTTAACTCGAGTTAAACTTTCTTTAGAATTTCCATTTTATGTTATCATAAATATCACAGCGTTTCAACAATTCCTATGAATCTCGAAACAAACATAAACAGAAAAACATATACTATAAAATATTCTACCTCATCAGCACAAACTCTGACTTCTGGAGAACCAACTTTTCAGAAGAAAGAGTGTTCTTCTTTTACGGAATATGACACATTCCTCGTAACAGCTGTCATAAACAAAACACCGGAGGTAGCTGAAGTTCCAATAATAACGTCTTCGACTTTGATTAAATATTAATCTCTACAATTTTCCCCCATGCTTAATTGTTTGCTTTTATTGCCTCAGTACTCTTTTTGTTGTTCTATAGCAATGCAAAAATTGTCTGTTTATTTTCTTTTTGTTTTTCAACCTTATTTTACACAATCATGAAGATAATCGGTTTCAGTGACTATATTGAATATTTCAGATTTGATCCTGTGGCATGCTCTATTACCCTAATAGGCTCTTACACCGTATATTATTAAACTGAGTTTAATAATAAACCGAGTATAATTTGATATTTTCGCTTGCAAAATATAAACGGCGTTTAGGCCGTCTTAAACCCCCCTTTAACCAGGTTTAGTTAAACGACGTTTTATAATAAAACGGTGCAAGAGCCTGTAATACTTTCAGCGACTATGTTTATTTTTGGTATATCATGTCAACTACTATATACTTTCGAAAATGTTCGTTTTATTTTGTTACTAAGAACGCCCAACTAAGCATTATTGATTTAGTGGAAGAAATTTACTTCACTCGTAGTTCTATGTATAATAAAAGTTATCAATTTTGGTGATCCAGTGGGTTATGAAATTTTGCATAGTTGGTTGCTATGGCTCAGTTCTTCTCTTTGATACCTGACAACTTGCCGAGTATCTTGACCAGGGAGAATTGATTTTGAGTAAAAATCCTCTTTTTCTCTGTCCTTACTATTGACCAATAAGAAAACCACAATTCTTTTATTCGTACTTATATTTGATCAGCCTATGGCAAATCTTGCTACTCAAGTTGGGAACAAAGTAAATTGAAAATAATTTTTGATTACCTACATTCTTAGTGTTCGAATAAACATGCTTTAAATATAAGCTTATCAATCATAGTGATTCTTTATCTTCATACAAACACAGATCAGGAAACAGGGGATATAATATACCTGGAAGATAATACACAGGAAATTTCGATAGCTACGCTTCTCAGTAATCTATGCTTGTTGTTTCAAATCACTATTTTATTTTTGCGGATTTATATATATATATATATATATATATATATATATATATATATATATATATATATATATATGTATTTCTGAATAAATTTCAATATAATTGGTACGTAGAATCATATTCTAGTGATATGGTTATGAAATAATTTCTTATTATTTTGGTCATTTTTGAACCAAGGAGTTTTTGAGTGACGACGATTATATTTGGTTTAAAAAATGTTTTCCAGTTTTGTTGGATATCCTCATTAATGGAAGGATTATTAATATCTGAAAAAACATATAGAGATGGTTCAAAACTATTTACATTACTAGCTCCTGTGGGTAGTATATCCATCTCGTTTCCACGAATACTTTTTTTTCAAGTTGAATTCAAATTCAATTTGATATTTTTCAAACTAATAAGACAGCTGATGATAAAAATTAAAATATTTTCGGGATTAGGGGGTGTAATATATATTATAGTGCCTTTCATATAGCAAATAGTTATGCGTTATATATTGAAAATTAGCAGTACTGAAGGCTTAATTATGGGAAACCCTCTGAGCCCTTTGTTGGCTGAAGTATTCATGGATAATTTGGAATAGTTATTTCATAATCATCCTGTTAGTCGACAATTCGTTTATTGGTTTAGATATGTGGATGATATTATTTGTTGTTTCACTGGTACTCTTAGACAACTAGACTGCTTTCAAACATTCATTAACACTTTACACCCTAATATAAAATTCACTTTAGAGATGGAAAAAGATAACTCAATTAATTATTTGGATTTGAAAATAACAAAAGTAGATAACAAATATAATTTTTCAATTTTTCGCAAACCATCGCACACTGATAGCGTCATACATAGTACTTCCCTACATCCATTCCAGCACAAAATGGCAGCTTTCAATAGTATGGTACATCGTTTAGTAAATATTCCACTTTCAAACGCCAATTTTAACATCGAGAAAAATATAATTAAACAAATTGCCGTAAATAATAATTATGATCCAAATATTATAGACAATATGATAGATAAAAAGTTTTTTAAAAATGCGATTAACCAGGTATACCCCCTTACTAAAAATAATATCAAATATAACAGCCTCACTTTCATCGGAAATTCAAGTAAAAAACTGAAATCTCTCTTATCTAAGCACAACATTAACATTGCTTATCGTACCGGTAATAATTTAGGAAATCATATAAAAAATAATAAATCCAAAGTTCATAAAGATAATAAATCAGGAGTTTATAAAATTAATTGTGGCGATCGTGATAAGTTTTACATTGGTAAAACTTTTAGAAGTTTTCAAACTAGAATATCAGAACACAAACGTAGTTTTGTTAATCAGAAGTCGGATTCGCATTATGCAAACCATTCAATTCAAGAAAATCACACATTCAATTTTGATTTTAAAATATTAAATACTGAAAGTAAGGGAATTAAACTTAATTTTTTAGAATCATTACAGATAAATAAATACAAGCATTCCGGTCTCCTATTGAATAGCCAAATCGATCATACTTCAAGCCCCCTTCTTAATCTTTTCAAAATTACCGATCTACCTGACTAGCAGTTCAGAATTGGGCTTTCCTTTTTTAATAATTATTTGTAACCATCTTTGTATTTACCCCTTCTACATAATTTGTCATTTCTTGTTTTTTCGATATAACAGAGAATCATAGTTAGTTTGCCATTAGCATCTGAAGAAGGTGAAGTTCCACCGAATCGTGCGTCATGCGTTATTTCTTATAATAAAAGTGTAAATTGTAATTTTTAATACAATTTATTGAAAATTACATAAAGTGAACGAGAAAACTACTTCAATAATTAAGTAATTATCAAACAACTTTCCAAGGGATAGGTTATACATATTCCGCAACGCAAAATCTGCATTCACAATCCACCGTGAATTATAGAAAAACGTCAAGTTACCTCGACTCAAAATCTACTTACAGCTGTTTCGATCTTATTACATCTCATCAGTGCAGCTTATTTGACTCGGAGTGGATTAAAATTTCTAATTGTTTCCCAATATAGATCGTGACCGAGCTACTATCTGGATAACAACCCAGAGCGCCCTCCACCAAAGATATTGGAAACCAAAAATTCACCGTTTAGATCGAAAATGGAGAAACTCGTCGAGAGAACACGAACCTCCTGACCTCTAATATATTATGTTAGTGTGCTCTTGAATTATATATGCCACTGTTGTAGAGTAGATATCTTCATGTTATGAGGTACGTGTTCTCGCGACGAGTTTCTGCATTTTCGATCTAACCGGTGAATTTTAGGTTTCCAATAACTTTGGTGGAGGGCGCTCTGCGTTGTTATCCAGATAGTAGCTCACGATTTGTATTGGGGAACAATTAGAAATTTGTTAATTCACTCCGAGTCAAATAAGCTGCACTGATGAGACGTAATAAGATCGAAACCCCTAATTGTTTTCCACCATCATCAACTTCTTATCATCAACTGTCTTTTCAGTTTGAAAAGTATCAAATTTAATTGGTGATTCGATTCAATTCAAATTGAAAAAAAATGATGGATTGTGGACTTTCTTTGGGTAAAAGTCGGGTGAAAGCGCAGTGGAACGACGCAGTGGAAACGAAAAAGTGGATATACACCCACAGGAGCTACTTATATAAATAGTTTTGAACCATCTCTATATGTTTTTTCAGATATTATGCCTCTCATTAAAGAGAATATCCAACAAAAATGGAAAACATTTCTTAGAACCAAACAGTCGTCATTATGTAACCATTCAATATTATCCCCCACAAACTTCTAGGTTTGAGAATGACGAAAATAATAAGAAATGCTTATACAACCATATAACTTTAATATGATTCTACGTAAGAATAATATTGAAATCTATTCGGAAATGAATACCTATATATGTTTATCCACAAAAATAACATTATAGGCTCTTGCACGTATATTATTAAACTAAGTTTAATGATAATCCGAGTTTAATTTGACATTTAACAAGCGAAAATGTCAAATTAAACTCAGTTTATCATTAAACTTAGTTTAATAATATACGGTGCAAGAGCCTATTATGTGATTCAAAACAACAAGCCTAGATTACTAAGAAGCATAGCTGTCGAACTTTTCTGTGTATTATCTTGCTTGTATATTATATCCTCTGATTCCGTAGATTCATGTGTATCTGTATAAAGAAATAAATGACATTTATAGTTTCTGAAATATTTCTTGATTATCTCTATAAATTCAAGACCTGTCATGTTATCGTTGTCATTAGGGATTTTCAAAGTTGTGACATTTTGCTGTATGACAGTGTCTCATGTATAAAAATTATTTTAGTCGATCGCATAATTTCATTTGAATATATCGTGATATAGAATAAAGTATAAACTTTAAAATAAAACACACTTGGCTTATGTTTCACTATATAATAGTATATTATACATATACATAAGGAGAAGAAGTGTCACTTTTCATGGCGAGCTTGAGCTTACCCGCCGAACGCAGATGGCGGGTAATTGAAAGCGAGGCATGAAAAATCACTTCTACTCCGAATGATACTTATATGTTATTTTATTTTCAAACGTTTTGAAATTCATAAAAATCTGAATATACATTTTTGAATTGAATCACATTTTACGCGCATAATTCTATTCACTTACGATCGTTATGAATTATGGAACATTTGCCTAGTTACGGTTGCCAGGCAAAATTGATTCTGACAGATATAAAGTAAAATAATTGATAGTTATAATTCGCAACCTGGTGAGAAGTGGTTGAAAGTGTAAATGACGTTTGAATTGGAGAGTGTTGCATAGCAACACTTCTCCTCCTTGGCGGAGAAATAGAACTTTTCGCTGATCCTGTCAATCGAGAAATGACGTTGTTATTGTACGTTTGAAAATAAACAATTTAGATACTGTATTTAGCAGTAACGAATAGTCGACATGTTTCGAGTTATGAAGTCATTACCAAGACTGACTACAGGAGAGTATTACATCTTATTTTATAAATCAGACAAAAGCAAAGGTGATTCCTGACAATCAATTTGTTCGTTTACATGTGGTAATTAACTATTATGGGCGGAACTTATTTCCAGAATTTCAAGAAGGTCAAGGCGCCTTCCATTGTTACCTGAATGTAACAATTGGGTTTTGTTGAAAGACAGTAACCAACACAGTAAAATAAAACTCAGTGCTTTTCATTCGTTTATACATGGGTTGTTCACTATTCCATTATCGGAAATATACAATTAATACAATTAAATTATTAACCACCAATAACGGTTACAATGAAAGTCTTATCGATAAGCTGATTGGGAAAAAACGAAAAAAGTACCTATCTATTGCATTTAATATACTGCACCCAAACTATTAATGAAGAACAAAAATACTTCCCAATAAATTATTTGCCGAATTTGAGTAGCAAAATTTGTAACAGACTATCGAAAAATAACGTTAGAACAATTTTTACAAATAAAGGAAACTTGAAGTCATTCTAGGTCTATAATAAAGAAAAATCTAACATCGGAAAAAACACTGGTGTTTACAAAATATTTTGCGACGAATGTCCTACTTTCTTTATTGGACAAACAGGAAGGAATATAAACATTCGTGTTGAAGAACATAAAAAGTCAGTTTTACAAAATAAAAATACCACTGGCTTCTCCAAACATTGTATCAAATTTAATAATTTCCCGGATTTCAACAAAACCCAATTGTAACATTCAGATAACAAAGGAAAGCGCCTTGACCTTCTTGAAATTCTCGAAATAAGTTCCGCCCATAATAGTCAATTACGCCTTGTAAACGAACAAATTGATTTTCAGGTATCACCTTTGCTTTTGTCTGTTTTATAAAATAAGATGTAATACTCTCCTGTAGTCAGCCTTGATAATGAGTTCATAACTCGAAACATGTAAACTATTCGTTACTGCTAAATACAGTATCTAAATATTTTCATATCGTGAAACATAAGCCGAGTGTGTTTTATTTTCAAGTTTATACTTTATTCTTTATGATGTTTCTGTCACCAAGTGATGTGCGAGAATTCAATCTCAGTTATATAGTGATATCATTAAAAGCTGATGTAGAGATTAGATCTCTACTGTGAATTTTGAATTGAATATTGATTGATAAAAAAAGTTAATTGAATTTGAAAATTAATCTAATTGTATTTCTGTTGCCGACCACATAAAACACCATCGATATATCGTTTCCACAAAAAAATATTATTTATGATATCATTACCATTTCTTGAAAAGGTTCAAACAAGTTTCACTCAATATTGGAAATAAAGTTGATCCCATAGCTAAAGTGTATCATCTAATTATAATGATGATAGCTTCTATGAAAATTATCTATAAGCTATTTATTATTCTAGTTGTTATATTTTCTGTTCTTATATATGTGATCTTCTGAGAAAATTAATAAGATCGATTAACACAAATAGCCCAGTCAATAAAGACCCGAAAACATGAAATGATAAACCACAACCAAAGGACCATTTTTACAAAAGTCTCCAAAAATCCCCCTGGAGCTTCATTCCCTACCCACTCTCAAAGAATGAAAATACCAATAATTGCGGAAACCACTAAATCTACGGTGCTTATGATCTGATCAATTTGAATTTTTCTTTGCTTTGTTTTTCATAACTTAAGCTTAGCTTCTTTGTTTTTACGGTAAACCTAATGAATTCTTCATAAATAAATGTAATTGCGTGGAAAAACAATTGTTTAACCCTAACACTTTGTATTTTTGGGTATATGTTTTTTGGATGTCATATTTCAGGAAAAAATTCAGAATAAAATTTGTAGATTATTCAATTGTGAATTTTAAGGTGTCTTTGTTTACGTGCTTGGTGGAGCAGTATAGGGGGTAAGTAGCAACACTCTTTGGCTGTCTTTGTACATATATATGGAACATGTATATGGAAAATATTATAATTGATTTTGACGGATATCCTGAAGAGCCTATTACCAAGAATAAAGAGCTGAACTGAAGGGTATCGAGATATTCATCTTGCGATATCGCGTTCGAGAGAAACGCTGTTTGCAGCAAAATGGGAATTTTTGGGGAATAAGATTAATGAAAAGAACTTGTTACCTGTTTTGGTGTCATAACTTCAAACTCATGGTCTGAGGGTAATAACAGAAGAAGATGGCGATGTAGATATTGTAACGACAGCTATAAACCGAAACACTACTTCTATTGTTGTAGTTGTGGGCAGATACAGATCTAATAACATTGTTAATTGCGCTGGCTCCTGAACAGAAAAATATAAATTTTTTAAAAGAGAAAGGGTGCTATATCATCAACAACCATTCACAAGATGGAAGCTTTGATATTCTAACACCAGAGTTCACGAAAACTTCTACTATTTGCACATGCACTAACAGGTTGTGATACCACCTCTAATTTTTTTGGCGTGGGCAAATTAAAAGCAATATAATAGCTTGAGTTACGTAACATTCGAGACTTGGCTAAGTTATATTCAACTTTGAACAATGCCCGATATAACAAATTTTCAAATTTGACATACAAGAGTACAATGAGATGTCACTTCGACCTGGCAAAACTGCCACCAACCTCTGAAGCTTGCTATTAACGTTTACTAAGAGTTCAGCAATGTATGAGTGTCGAATGTGTTGTCATTTTCAAAGTCCCCGATTTCTTCCGAAAAAGAATAGATCCAGATCCAACTTCACTAAAATGAATAATATAAATAGTTGCCGGTTTTGCCAGTCGGAGACACGGCGGGTTCATAGGTGGTGGATGATGGAGCGGCCATTGAATAAAATGGTTAAAGAAATTCCCTACCCCTCGAACCAAAACTGGCATAAGCAATAGAGTATAATGAAAATTGTAATTCTAGATCGCTTCATAATGTGCACCAAATTTCTATTTGGTACATATATTTCATATATTTTAGTTTCTATGTAATCCAAATTGCAAAGCTTGATAAGTATATATGCGAGTTTATGTATAGACTACCTAACTTCCAAGTTCTATCATGACAGATTAACGAAATAGTCGGCCGCTAAAAATTGCTGTATTTCCACCTCTATTACGCCACCCCGCACGAAAATCTTTACATCATTAAAATCGCAATTAAATTATCTTCAACTTTTATTTAGGGTTTTTTTTCGTGCAATATGACATCCAAAAGGCCTATACGCAAAAATAGTGTTACTGTTAAAAAAATGTTTTTCCGTGAATTTTCATTTATGCATAAAACAGCTATTAGGTTTACCGTGAAAATAGGGAGCATCATTATTGCATCCTAACAAGCACAATAAAAAAATATTCAACTAGATCCGATTATTAGTTCCGAAGATTTAGGTGTTTCCGTAGATATTGATATTATAATTCTTTGAGGTGGCGTAGGGGTAAAGCTCCATAGGGATTTTTGGGGACTTTTGTGAAAATGATCCTCTGGTTGTGGTTTATCGATGGTGAAAAATTCAGCTTTACGCTAATTTTTTTCCTATCAAAACCTTCATCGACTGGACTTGAAGCCCAGTCTTCAAAGAACTTGTATTTACTTGATTAATTCTCTGATTGTTATATTTAATTCAGTTCAGTGTGAAACTGATCGAATTATTGATACTAAGGAGTATTACTTGATATTTCTCCTCTCCAAATGTTATTTCAGGTGATTGGAATGAGAGTTGTTTATGTGTTATCTTCTGGCAAAGTGAATGAAAAGCGAGATATTTACTGGACGGTCCGAAGTCTTATTACAAAAAAAGACGTTGAACTACCTAAAGCTTTAGAATACACTGAACATATTATCACAGATACCCTCAGTCATGTTTATTTAAACTCCGATTTATCAAGAAAACTGCTGATGACTACACTGGAAAACCTCTTCATATATAATAATCCAAACATCGCTTCATATTTGGATGAAGAACAAGGTGCTTTCATCTATAATTTGTATAAAGATTTAATTTTGAACGATATTCGAAAAGAACACAGTATTCTGAAGGAAGTCTTATTCAATGCATCGGCCCTTATTCATGAAATGATTGGATCGATAATACAAGCTGTTTTCGCAAATATTGATAACGTCAAGGAGCTTCGTCAAGTAGCTGTTCATTATGTCAAGGATACTATGTCTTACGCGAAAGTGAGAGGAAGTGATATCGTGAAAACTGAAGATGATTACGTGTCACTCTTCAAGAAAATTATAGGTAAGCTAATCTTGTTATTATCCTCAGTTAAGACAAAACGTGTAGACAAAAAAACTCTTGTATTGACAATTTATTCCTACACACACATATATACATATATATATATATATATATATATATATATATATATATATATATATATATATATATATATATATATATATATATATATATATATATATAATAATATATATATATATATATATATATATATATATATATATATATATATATATATATATATATATATATATATATATATATATGTATATGTATATATATATATATATATATATATATATATATATATATAATATTAAGTGAACTAGGACATTTATTTGAAACAAATCAAAGAAACCTCCTAGCGGAGTTGGTTATAAGAGCACAACAATTCGAATAAATAATTAAATATATATATATATATATATATATATATATATATATATATATATATATATATATATATATATATATATATATTATATATGTAAAACTTGGTTCACGGAATGAACCGCGTAAAAGATTTGAAAAATCTCGACGTTTCGGCTCCTTTTGCGAAGCCATCTTCAGGAGAATTAGAAGGGAAATAATTCAGACTCGTGGCCTCAATCTGCCTACTCCACGAATCGAATTTAGGAGGAATCGGAAACAATACGATTGCGTGGTCTCAACCTGCCTACTCCACTAACCGTATTGCTTCCTGTCAACTCTGAAGTCTCAATCTGCCTACTCTTCAGAGTCAACGGAATGTCGAATTTTCTAACATTCTTCCTCGAAGGATTAATTCCATAGTCTACTACTACTAGAAACTAGCTTGGTTGATTCGATAAATTTATCTATTTTTCAAATGAATTTTCCAACGTCTATAGATTGATTCATAACTTATTTTGAAGTATGGAGATTTTCATTGGTTTGCTAATTTTAGGAATAATTCCCATTATAAGTGGTCTGAAAACGGTCGTACTGCATATCTCTGGAACTCCTCAGAATGAAGAATTCAGCATCTATACAATCTCTAACAACACTTGATGAACGTTTAATATATTTCTTATACACCAGAATAGGAGATTTTATGATTTTTTTCTCAAGATCTACGCTTTTGAGAAAATTGAAATTTGCAATGTTTTCAATGGTTTCTACTAAATAAAAATACTTTTAGTCAACAATTCTTACGCGAACTGTTATACAACATAGTAGTATACCGGGTGTTGAAAAAGTCTCGGTACGGAGGGTTATTTTTTAAGAGAACATTTTTTCGGGAAATTGAAATATGGAACTCGGAAGGAAATTTCCCTGGGAGTCGATTGGCGCTATCAGATTGGGGTCACGAGGTCCCCCTGGGGCCCTGCGAGACCCCATTTGAAATTTTTAAATAGCAATTCCCCTTTTTTATTTCAATTCATATTTCAATTTCCCGAAAAAATTTTCTCTTAAAAAAAAACCCGCCGTACCGGGACTTTTTCAACACCCGATATATTAACAATTGTTTACATTGGCATTTTCTACAGTAACGTAAACTATCAATCATCGTCTTATTCAAAAAATCCTTCAAATCAACGACTGAAAACGAAA
Source organism: Cynegetis impunctata (assembly GCA_030704885.1). Taxonomy (NCBI): domain Eukaryota; kingdom Metazoa; phylum Arthropoda; class Insecta; order Coleoptera; family Coccinellidae; genus Cynegetis; species Cynegetis impunctata. The sequence continues at coordinate 122,925 of JARQZK010003674.1, forward strand.
CTTTATTACGTTTTCATGGTTTTTAGTGAAATGTAATTTTTCTTGTAAACTGTTCATCTTAAAGTTATTGACTTACAATATCTTCACATAAGCACAATATCTTCACTACAGGCTAAAGAAGAAAATTGATTCAGCACTCAATAATGATCGCGAAATTTTCACAGAAGCAGAATTCTGCATAAAAATATTTCTGAGATGTCGCCGAAAAACTATAGTTCAAAAACGAACGGATTTTAATAGAAATGTTTTTTCCAAAATGAGCCAAAACTATGAACAGTTGATCTAAAGAAAAATTCATTTCTTATCTGCATGAGAACATTGTTCGATAATAGTGACAAAAACGCCCTAACATAGATCAAGAGACAATCATTCAATTCTGAAAGAAGCTTTTCACAATGGGGTAGCAACCAGAAACAATTATCGCGAAAGTTTTTATTTTAAAATACCTTGTGTTCGATTAAATATTAAAGCATAGTTCTGCGGAAGATCAACATTATCAACAATGATAATGTTGATAATGTTGAGTGAAACACAAAAAAAAATCATACTCAATTTCAAATATGATTATTTTGGACTTTTGCTACTCATTTATATTAGTTGTCATTCTGAAAACTGATTCAACAGAAAGAATAATTGTTGAATATTTTTTCTTTCAAGGCCGATATGTAGCAAATAGCGGATGAGGTTGGATATTGTAATCCGAGGCGCAGCCGAGGATTATAACTAACCGAATCTGTTATTTGCGTATCGGCCGTGTGTCGTTAAAAATTTTTCGTAATCCCGTTGAAAGATTATATTTAGATTCCGAAGAAAGAAAAAACCCCGTACCTCGCAATTCTAAAGAAAAATCCCTACGTCGTGCACTCTGTTGTCATGGAACAGTTTGACAGTTTTATAAACAACGTCAGTTTTTTTGTGTTCTCAAGTTCGCTTTAACGACGACCATGGATGAAATTGATGAAATTGAGGAACAAAATCAAATTCCTTTAAAAATATTGAGAGAATCATGTGCAGAGCAGCGAGTGTTAATTAACTGCCGAAAATAACTCAAGAGCGATATCAAAAAGAATATGAAAATTTTGAAATGTGGCGTAAAAGCAAGAATGTAAAGGTGGTTAATGAAGATGTATTATTAGCCTATGCGAAATGAAAATCAGAGGTTTATTCTCCCAACTCGTTGTGGACCAAGATTTCAATGTTGTTATTGTAAGCAGAATGATGTTTTGAAATAAATATTTGAACAAGTGATTTATTTACGGCCGCCTGCCATTATGAAATTATAACGGCCGGCGGCCGTTAACACTGACTTTTCAATTGTCATCTGAATACCGTTAAATCAAAATAACAGTATGGGATTACGAAAAATATATACGGTGTAAATAATTGAGAATATTTGGGACAGTTTCTAGGTTGTTATTTTACTGCAAAAATTGAGAAACTTTTTTTTCCAGGAAAAACATCTGCCATGAGCAACAAGCAGAAAAAAATAAACTTCAAAATGATGTTACTCGGAATCAAATATCATAAACAAATGTCTGTTTCTGAAGCTATCAATAACGCTCTATCGCGTGCATTCCTCACATTTGCATATGAGAAAAAGGAGAAATTGATAGAGTTATATGAAAAATATAATGCTTCTACAGATATTTTATTCCAAAAAGTTGATGAAGTTTTAGATGACGAAACCTATGAAAATGCGGAGTTTGATTTTATCATCAAACAGGAAATGGGAGAAGGTCTTAAATTCTACAACAGTAAGTTGAATAAAATTAGAAACAATATTTATAATAACGAGAACATTGATTTTAATCAAATGAAAAATAATGACATAAATGGGGAAATAGGTAGTTCGTAAGATTCAAAATAGGCTAGTATTTTCTATTGGAAGTATAAATCATAATTCGAATAAAATAAGTTTTTCGAAAAGCTAGGAAAATTATTAGTTTTTAAAACAAAAATATATCTTTTTCAGTTATACTGAAGAAAATGCCCAAAACTAATTCCCTTCTTATTTGAATAATCAACTATAAACGTTACTTACTTTCTCATAATTCCTTGTATTGAAAAATATACTGCTTCACTGACACGTTAGTATTCGATTTCAGAAAAGAGAGAGCCAAACAAACTAAAAAATTAATAATTTAGAATTAACCTTAAATTATTTTTGAATTGATGAGTCCATTGTTTGATTCAAATTCAAACCAAATGATTGAATCAAGTTTTATATTTTTCAATGAAATATCTAATCACCGATAATGATGAAATACGCTTCTTCAATGATTAAAAAAAATAAACTTGAAAAAAATTTGTGACAATTATTTCAAAACTCAAATTTCCTAAAATGTATTTCCAATGTATAAACTATTCTGTTAACTTTTTGTTCAAATATCAAATCTTATTTACTTCAAAACTTGATATATATCATTAGTAAACAGTTGATTGCGGGAGTAGATTTTATATCCGTTTAAGGCCGGCCGCACATTTACTACAACTGACCCGATTGTCTGAAACGATTTCAAATCGAACCACTAGCGCACACTGCCGACAGAATACGTCCGATTTTATTTGAATGTCACAAGCAGGCAGAGCTGTGCCAAAGCATTGTGCTTTGTGCTCGTGAAAGCACTCGGAGCCATTTCGTGCTCCCGAGCACTGTGCTTCCGAGCCCTTTTCAAAAGCAGTGCTTAGTGCTTAGTAATTGAAGTCCTTCAACGAAAGTACTCCCGAGCACTGAAGCGCTCCCAAGCACTTCTGCGGATTACTAAGCACTAAGCCCTGAGCCAAACTTGTCGTAACACGAATATGTGTATGCAGCGGCGCTATGATCGTGTGTTAATATCATTCCAGTGATAAACAACTCACGTTAGTGTCAAGTCAATAAAAAAATTATTTATAAAATACAACACCCCCCTTCCATCAAGTGCTCCTGTTGAAAGACTGTTTTCATTTGCGTCTATAGTGAATGCATCAAGACGTCATGCTCTGAGTGACAGGAACTTCGAAAACTTAGTTTTATTAAAAGCTAATGGGGAGGTTTGAATTTTTTTTCATTCTGATGAGTTGTACACCATTACTTATATGTAGTCAATACATTGAATGAAAATTTTCGATTTTTTTATGGGCATGGAACTCAACTATCTAAAACGCATAGTTTTTCAGTATCTATATTCTGATGAAATATGAATATCAAGCATGGGATTTTTAATATGAAATATTGAATCTTTCAATACTCTGTGCTTTCCATAAGGATTTCTCCTATTTTATATATTAATCATCACCTTCTTTATCCTATCTTCAATAAAATCTGTGTTATTTAGCTAATATCAATGTTCGTAGGTCACAGATTACAGAAGCATATCTTGTTTCTGTATTATTTAAATTTAAATGTATCTATGATCAAAAATGGCGTGTGAGAATGCCTATGCTTATAGTTATTTATGTATCAAGGGAGTTATAAGGATGTTAACTACAGAGGTCAACAGATTTAACCCCCTCCGTACAATGTACGATTTTTCTGAGAATTTAGTGGAATTCGAATATTCAATTAGATCTTTCCCTGAACCTCTCTTCGTGCGGGACAATGGAATCTACTGAACCCCATTGAAAATTTTCTGGTCTTTTCAAATATCTCAATCAAATCCCAAAATTTCAATATACAGGGTGTTGAATCTCCGCTTGGAAGAAGTCCAATAATGTTCGAATACGGACCTGGAATTTTCTGGAAATTTAAATATATATATCGGTCGACCTGTGGAAGTGAATCATACGTTCCAAATATCAACCGACTATGCTGGTTGGTTCAAAAGTTATGAGGAATTAAAATTTTTGGTGCATAAACTCGGTTATGGAATTGATTAGACCTATCATATATAGCTCAGGTGGTCGTAGATATGTTCATTTACCAATGAAACACCCTGTATAGTTCTGTACCAGCTCATAGTGAGCATCGAATTTGTAACACTTTGTGCATCTCTTCTCACCCGTCAATAATCACATACTCATATGCCAGCTTACAATTTCTTTACCGATTAAAATAACCTCAATTTCAACAATACCTAAAAAAGGAATTAGGGCTTAGTGCTCGAAATGTCAAATTACTTTCACAAAGTACTTAGTAATCGCAAGCCTTTTGTAAAAATAAGTGCTTAGTGCTCGAGACCGGGAGCCTTTTTTTTCAAGTGCTTAGTGCTTAGTGCTCGAAGCACTATTCTTCAGTGCTCGTCACAGCTCTGCAAGCAGGGATATTTTTCGACCGTGGTAATCAAATTTTCAGTATCGCACATGGTTTGACAATGCCTTTCTCTATACTCCCTGTCAAAAACTGACAGAAATAATCGTATGTTTACGATAGACTGTGCAAAAACATTGCACGGCTTGCCTTCCGGTAGTCGGATCAGACTTTTAATCGGTCCGATTGATAGGACGCACTGCTCTCGCATCCGAGTCGGACGTCCGATCCGATATCTGATCGTAGCTGTGCGATATGATCGTATTTGAGCGTCAGATGCCCTGATCCGACAATCGTTTCAGACAATCGGATCCCGATTTTCGAAATTTTTCTGATATCTGATATACGTATAATATATGTTGAAATTGAATTCTCGCACATCACTTGGTGAAACATTATATAAAATAAAGTATAAACTTTAAAATAAAAATAAAACACTTGGCTTATGTTTCACTATATAAAAATATAAAACAGAGTTATTTCAAATTTAATAATATATTATACAAAAAAGAAGACGGATTGCCCATGGGATCACCGTTATCGCCTTTGTTGGGTGAAATTTTCATGAATAACTTATTATTATCAGCATTGAAAAGACTTTCAATGCTGATAATAATTTAATTACTAATGTTTCATTATGGAGGCGTTATGTAGAAGATATTTTTTGTATTTGGACCGGTACAGATAAGCAGTTAGATCATTTCCTTAAATATATAAATACTTTCTACAACTCGATTCAATTTACAAAAGAAGTAGAAAACGAAAACGGTACCTTGAATTTCTTAGACGTTCAGATTACTAGGAATTTGAATTCTCTTACTTTCGACATTTATAGAAAACCAACCTTCACAGATACTTCAATTCACAGCGACAGTAACCAACCCATTAAAATAAAACTCAGTGCTTTTCATTCGTTCATACATAGGTTGTTCACGATTCCATTATCGGAACACTAATTTTCAAACTGAGGTTAATACAATTAAATTATTAGCTACCAATAACGGTTACAATGAAAGTCTTATCGATAAGCTCATTGGGGAAAAACGAATAAAGTATGTGTTGCATTCAATATACCTCACGCAAACTATTAATGAAGAACAAAAATACTTCCCAATAAATTATGTGCCGAATTTGAGTAGCAAAATTTGTAACAGACTATCGAAAAATAACGTTTAAACAATTTGTACACATAAAATAAACTTGAAGTCATTCTTGGTCAATAATAAAGAAAAATCTAACATCGGAGAAAACAGTGGTGTTTACAAATTATTTGGCGACGAATGTCCTGCTTTCTATATTGGACAAACAGGAAGGATTATAAACATTCGTGTTGAAGAACATAAAAAGTCAATTTTGCAAAATAAATATACCACTGGCTTCTCCGAAAATTGTATAAAATTTAATCATTTCCTGGATTTCAAAAAAAACCCAATTGTTACATTCAGGTAACAAAGGAAAGCGCCTTGACCTTCTTGAAATTCTCGAAATAAGTTCCGCCCATAATAGTCAATTACGCCTTGTAAACGAACAAATTGATTTCCAGGTATCACCTTTGCTTTTATCTGTTTTATAAAATAAGATGTAATACTCTCCTGTAGTCAGTCTTGTTAATGAGTTCATAACTCGAAACATGTCGACTATTCGTTACTGCTAAGTACAGTATCTAAATATTTTTATATAGTGAAACATAAGCCAAGTGTGTTTTATTTTAAAGTTCATACTTTATTCTTTATGATATTTCACTAAGTGATGTGCGAGAACTCAATCTCAACTATATATATATATATCTATATATATATATATATATATATATATATATATATATATATATATATATATATATATATATATATATATATATATATATATATATATATATTTATATATATATATAATATATATATATATATATATATATATATATATATTATATATATATATATATATATATATATCTATATATCTATATATATATATATATATATATATATATATATATATATATATATATATATATATATATATATATATATATATATATATATATATCTATCTAGTTATCTATATTTCTATTTATCTATCTATCTAACTATCTATCAACCTATCTGACCCGGCAAAAATATTAATCATTGGGGGTATGAAAAATATATTACGACCTATTCTCAAACCGACTATTGTTATTTCCATCTTGCAGCCCTATGGCGGATCTGTTGATAAAATAAAAAAAATTAAAATCGCGATGCAAAAATAGGGGTTGATCGTAGAAGGGTAAACAATTCTCCAGAATTATGTCTGCATCATTCAATGCACACGTTTTACCGGTTACCTGGAGAACTGCCATCGTTACACCGATTTTCAAAAAAGGTAATAAGCTAGACCCATGTAACTACCGTCCAATTTCATTAACACCCGTCATTTGTAAACTCATGGAGTCTATTGTGTGCGAAAGTATTTCAAAATTCTGCCTCGCTGGTAATATTATTCCAGTCGAACAACATGGATTTGTCGAAGGAAAATCAACCACAACTAATCTCTTATGGTGTATAAGCAAATGGACATCTGCCTTGGATAAAAAACGCCCTCTAGACGTAGTTTACCTTGATTTTGCCAAAGCGTTTGACCGAGTATGTAAGCGACGCCTTCTTCATAAATTGGATCACTTTGGTATTAGGGGAAACCTGCTCCAGTGGATTGACAATTTTCTGTCAAGCAGAAGCTTCTGTGTTCGTGTTGGCAATCACTCATCTTCCTATAGACCAGTATTGAGTGGTTTTCCACAAGGTTCAGTCCTTGGACCCCTGTTGTTTATTCTGTATACTGCTGACTTTCCTCAGTCCATCAAATCACAACATGCCTTATATGCTGATGACACAAAAATATTTGGCGATGCAATCTTAGACCATTACAGCATCCAAGATGACCTTAACTCAACCTTCAGATGGTCTGCTACCTGGGGGTTACCTCTCAATATAAAAAAGTGTGTGGTTCTTCATATGGGCTCCAATAACCCTCGTCACCGATATATGATAGATGGCCAATCGATAGAAGACGTAAAATCTCATGAAGACCTTGGTGTCACGGTTACTGAGAATTTGAGTTGGTCAGCGCATATCACAAACATTGTCAAAAAGTGCAACAGCAAGATATACATTTTGAGGAGGACGTTTGCAAGACTCCCCTTCGAGAGTTGGATAGCTCTGTATAAGTGTTACGTGCGTCCGGTTTTGGAGTATTGCGGATCTGTATGGTATCCTGAGTTGGTGCGCGACAAGAATCTTGTTGAAAACGTTCAGCGCAGTGCTACCAGAATGTCGTTTGGGCGTATACGGCCGAGTTACAGCGAAAGACTGTCAAGTGCCAACCTAACAACTTTCGAACAACGCAAAATGCGGGGGGATTTGATTCTCACTTACCGCATATTGAAGTACAATTATGGAAATTTGAAACACCTGTTTTCATTGCACCATGAAAACAGACTGCGCGGGCACACATACAAATTGAAGAAGGAGCCTTTTTCAACAAATGTACGTCAGAATGTTCTTTTCAATAGAGTGTTCCTAGTATGGAACAGTCTGCCGTCCGAAGTAGTGGAGTCAAACTCAAAAAATATTTTCAAGAACAAGTTGGACGAGTTTATGCTTTGCGGACTATAGTGATTTAAATTAAGATTCTTTTTGTTTTTCTTTTGCTTCTATATTCAATGTTTTTTTTTTATGTAAATGGATTCATAGGTTTTTGAACCTCAATCCTTATTTGAATGTAATAATAATAATAATAATAATAAAATTGAGAGTAATATGAATTTTTTTATTCTAAGTCATGACAAAACAAAAATGACATAGATTAGAAATAATTTTATATGGTGGTTAAGTATTCTCAAATTTTCTAGTTTCTCGCGCAATTTTCTTAAATTTTTTTTTCATAAGAACCTTCTCAAATCGGTCCTGCCGTTCAAGCGTGATGGCGTGACCAAGGGAAATAAGGATTATTTTTATATATAGAGATATATGTATATATATATATATATATATATATATATATATATATATATATATATATATATATATATATATATATATGTATATTTGTTCTGTTTTTCTGTCTGCTGGGTGTCAGAATATCCAACGACTCCCATCAGATCAATTGAGCTTTTTGTATTGTACACGCGCTGCAGTTCGCGGTGACTATTTCCCGTTCGAATTTCATCGGGACCTGCTTCGCACTCAATACGCGATGCATTTCCCGGTAGGGGTACTAAAACAAACCAGCGTTACTCATTATGAAAGAGTAGTTGCTTATCAGCTGTTCCCATACCTTCCTCAGTTTTAAGTGATCTAATTCATACTGTAAGCAAACTGTCGATAATACTTCAAATTTCGAATATTTCAGCAAGTGTACAACCTTCAACCATATTCAAACAGTACAAGAAAGAAGAACCTCTAATCTATATCGAAAGAATAGCAAAAATAAAGGAGCTCAAAGTGTTGGAGGAATGGTACCGCGAAAGTATCAACTATCGCGCTAAACCAAACAAGAACCATGACCCAAAGAAATATGTGAATATGTCTGTACTTAGAAAAGAAACAGAGAACGTTACAACTCCTAAAAAATAAAAAATATCAGTATTGTCGATATCTTCTAGATTTGAAATAAAATACTTTGTTAATCAATATACTTAGTTATTATTCGTTGATGATGATACTATCATATAAAAAAGGCGTGAACAGTAAAAATCATGTGCCCAAAATACCAATGAGAGAAATCGAAAGAAGTTGTTTTAGCATCATTTGTAGTTAAAATTAAAACTTATCATATTTTTCTTTCCAATTTGTTTTATCTGGTGTTTCTAGGGGTAATTTCAATATTCTTAAGTTTAATAAATACACAATAATCTTCAATTGATTTCCACATATGCGCAACTATTTCAAAAGTTTTCAATAAATGCTAAGTTCTATAAAATATTAAGCTACCTTCAAACATTCAATTTTTCAAGACTGTCATATTATTATAGAAAAATAATTTTTTTTTATGAATCATTACCTAGTAAACTTTCAGTAGATCAGAATTTGTTTCCACGTAACAAGACGAACTATATTTCTGAATGAGGGAAATTTAGTTTACTATTTTCCTACATTTAGAATATAGCACATGGGTGACCGAAATTTGCTCGGTTTTTTTAATAGTAATTTTTCCGACTATGTATATATTTAAATACGAACTTAAACTAAAGTTAAATGATTATTAATATAAAGAAAAAACTTTGTATAGAGTGTATAAATCAATTTTATCTAAATTAGCAGAGCGCTTTCGACATATTTGTCATCTTCAGTGCAACTTTGTCAGGATAC
>JARQZK010003674.1:137500-142500 GCA_030704885.1 Cynegetis impunctata
GTGTAGCAGGAGAAAAATTTCTAAATTCGATGCAAATAGCAAGATCTCAATTAACAACGTCTAAAATCAAGCTCAATTCTGCTGATGGTCAAGTATAATGGTTTTAGGTTCATTGGAATGTAAAATTACTTTCAGGAACAGAACATCAAATATAACCTTATATATTTGCCAAAACGTGAAAGAAATTTTGATTAACAGACAGGCCATAATCGATTTGAAAATCATTCATGAAAATTTTCCAGAACCAATAGATAGCGAAATTTCAGTTAAGGCATTATCTATTGATAGTAATTTATCAGAAGATCCGAGTCCTAATGAAATTGAAATAATTCGTGAGAAGTTAATGAAAGAATACTCAGATGTATTCAATACTGAAAATGAATTAAAAGTTATGAATGGTAAACCAGTACATATTCATTTAAAAAGCGATTATGTTCCTTTCTCAATATCATGTCCTAGAAAAATTCCCTATTCATGGAGAGAAAAGGTAAAGGATGAACTTGAGTCAATGATACAAAAAGGTATAATTAAACCGAGTGGAGATTGTCCTACAGATTTTGTGAGTCCATTGGTAGTGTTTCAAAAACCCAATGGAGATATAAGAATTTGTGTGGATTACACAAAACTCAATAAATTCATCAAGAGACCAGTTCATCCTTTTAAATCGCCGTGGGAAGCTGTATCTAACATACCAAAAAATTGCAAATTTTTCTCGACATTAGATGCAAAATCTGGATATTGCAATTACCTTTAGATGAAGAAAGTCAAAAACTCACAACATTTTTAACACCATGGGGTCGATTCCAATTCTTAAGGGCTCCGATGGGTTTAATAAGTTCGGGTGACGAATACTGCAGACGTGGGGATGAAGCATTAGCTGGCCTCCAAAATATTGAGAAGGTAGTAGACGATATAATAATTTTTGAAAAAAATTTCAGATCACATGTATTGAAAGTTATTGAGGTATTAGAACGATGTAGAAAGATGGGAATAACTTTAAATGTAGAGAAATTTATGTTTGCTAAACAAGAGGTTCCATATGTGGGTTTCATTTTGAATGAGAACGGAATAAAAGCGGACCCAAAGAAAATTTCATCAATGAAAAATTTTCCAAAACCCAAAAACATTTCAGATCTCAGATCGTTTCTTGGATTAGTGAATCAGTTAAGCCCATTCACACCTGCACTAAGTACCTTGACAAGTCCATTGAGGAATTTGTTAAAAAAAAAAAATACTTTCATATGGAATAATGATCACACCTCAGCATTCAGAAAGATTTGCGATACATTGACTTTACCGCCAGTACTTGCACAATATGATCCAAAATTGCCCACTGCACTTCATACAGACGCATCTCGTTTGAATGGTATAAGATATATTCTCATGCAAAAACATGAAAATTATACATGGAAATTTGTACAATGTGGCTCAAGATACATTTCAGAGACTGAATCTAGATATGCAATGATAGAAATTGAATTATTAGCTATAGTTTGGTCCATTAATAAATGTAAGATTTATTTGAAAGGTTTGGAAAATTTCAAAATTATAACTGATCATAAACCTTTAATAACAATTTTGAATGATTCAACAATAGATTCTATAGAGAATCCAAGACTTCAAAGATTGAAAGAAAAACTAATTGGATATAGTATAGTAATCTCAAAACCAAATAATGAAGATTTATTGGCAGAAGATACATCAGAGCATATGAGATCATTTGTTGTACAGCAAATATCTATTGCCGATGATACAGATCCCATGACAAGATCCTCGCATTTACAAGATCCTATCCTCGAAACTATCAAAGATATCGCACGCAGGGATGAAGATTATCAAAGTTGGAAACATTTGATCAGGAGTGGATTTCCAAGAACTAAAAGTGAACTTGAAAATAGTTTCAAACCATATTGGAATATACGAGATGAGTTATCATTTGAAGATGATCTGATCATTAAAGGATCTCAAATTATAATTCCGAAAATGGCTCGTAAAATGATATTGGAACGACTTCACGATTCACATCAAGGAATAGAACGCACCAGACGAAGAGCAAGACAAACAGTTTACTGGCCTGCTATAAATAATGAAATATCTAATATGATTGAGAATTGCGAAAATTGTCAAGTTCTCCGACCTTCTGAAAGGAAAGAACCCTTTATGGGCGAACCCAGTCCAATATTTCCATTTCAAGACGTGTCTACAGACGTGTTTCACGTTGTTCACGTTGAGTATCGCGACCTGTGCTATATTGAGGTTTCCTAAATCTAAATGGGGGTAAATAATATATATAGGGGGTTCAATAAAATATATAGGTCCGTTAATACCATATTTTAATTAATTAATTATTTAAGTGTGTTCAGTAATATGAAAAGGGCGAGTTTACAATTATAGTTACATTTGTATGCTACATACCATCATTAAATCATTAAGTTACATACCTTACAAGTGAGCCGGGGCAAATATCAACTTGTCTACATCGTGTGGCTGTGAGTTTTCAACACGATGGAAATTTGGAAAAAACTAAAGCTTGAAGAGCTGAACTGAAAGCCGAAAACTGAAAACTGATTTGATTTTGAATTTGTCGCGATATTTATCTGTTTGGCGTACGTGACTATTTGATCAAAGAAAATGCTGACTTGCTTCCAGAGCGGAAGCGAGCCAGACGCCAAAGCTGAATTTACTTCGCGAATTATTCCATTCGATTTAATAGAATAATTTAAATTAAAATAATTTATTGGCTTATTAGATATATATTTGACATTTGCCCCCGCTTCGGACACTTTGGCCCCCAAAGTGAACATAAAACAAAAATCTGAAATTGAGACAAAAAAATACAATCAAAACATCAAGACTGAAATCCAACAAAATAACAAGTAGAACATCGATCTGAGACTGGAATACATAATAAATAACAAAGAAACATTGATCTGAGACAGAATATAAAAATATTGACCTGAAACTGAAATACAAAATAAAATGCAAAAAAAATATATTGTGAAACAATATAAGTGAGAAAAAAAAAATAAAAAAAATGAAACAATGAGATATAAAAACAAGTCGGCACAACTGACCCTGGTAAACAGTACGGCACTGGTCACGCAAAGTTTTCACTAATATTTTATGTAATAGTAAAGCACTATCGCGTAAAGTTTTTCGCCCTTCGTCACCTGATACTGGAATGTGTTTATCGGTCTGCTTGACGATACTGGCCACTCTGATTGTTGTTGAAACACATCTTGTTTTGTGAGACATCTCAGATTCCCCTTAACGTAAATTCTAGACTTCCGTGAATAAGGAATGTGGATAAAGCATAAATGCAATGAGATTTTTCATCCTCTAGTATTTCGGTAGTCCATCAGATATAATTTAAGTATTGATTTTAAATATTTTCTTCGGATGATTTGGCATGCTTGTCTTCCTTCAATTGGTTGTGTTGGGGGTGTTGGTTGGATGTCTCCACTTAGTGCCTACTTGATCCATTTTTTCTCATGTTGGGGTAGGTCGACCAGTTCATTGACCATTGACTAAGGGACCAGGTGACTTCGATGTGCTTAGTGATATATTAGTGCCTTGCTTGTGACTCTCTCGGTATTATCTCATGTTTCTTACGTTCCATTAGTTACATGCAAATGAAATACAAATTAGTGTTTTCTAGTCAGTCCCAGAATAATTAACTCAAACTAGGTATTAATTGTTTATATTTATTTATTTTTTTATTTATATTTTTTATTTTGTTTATAATTAGAATAAACTATTCCTAGGTATCTATTTATTCAAAATTAATTTCATTAGGTGTTGATACGCTCAACCTTGTTTCGGCAACATTCACTCAATTAAATTTATCAATAAAAACTGAAATATTCTCGGTTCGCTCATACATTCTCATTACTTCATATCATTTCATATAACTTCATCATACTTCATTTCACTTCACTTCATACTATTTCATATAACTTCAGCATACCATACTTCAATATACTTTAATTCAATTCACTTCATATTATTTCATCATAATTCACTTCATATTATTTCATCTTACTTCACTTCACATAATTCTCCCGGGGTTAAACTAGGAGGAAATGCCCCTACAAATCTTATTGTGATGATCGGTCACATTAGAAGCAGTTCTTCCTTCGTATTTATAAACATATTTTATAAATAATTCAAATAACTATCGCGATTTAATATACCATTATTTTTAAGTTACCTTTTCGACTTTTTCTTTGTCTTACTCACTATGACGCAGAACCAGTTTCATTTAAGTTTATATGATTTACACCAACAAAATATATTAGTACCGAAACAAAGTTAGTATGGAAAATTAAGGGTTAAATTAATTAAATAATACATTTCAAAGTGTTAGCAAAGAATGAAGAATTTTTTGTTTATTCTTCATATTGGTGTTGATATCCATTCGACGCTTGGCAGTGAACGCCAGAACTTCAGCGTTAACTTCGAAGATAGCTATATGTAGTGTATTGTAAGAGTAGGAACATTATTAGATTCCTAGACATAACAGAAAAAAGTAATTGACATTTACTTGTGGATTCATAATTCCTTCCAGAAGTCCTATAAAATTTAATTAAATCATATTACTTTCAAAAAATATAAAAATATTAATTTTGGACCAATAAACCCATTTATTGAAAAACAACATTAAAATATTACCTTTTGAATTTCAATATAATTTTGAATACCAAGTACGAGAGAATAGGTAGGTTTGCTAGTCCTATCCCCGATCATCAACCCTGGTTACTGTCAGTGTTTGGGTTGAATTCCGTCAGTCAAAAACAGCTGGCTAGTTCCGTTTCATTTTCTTCAGGACCAAAACAGCATGCAGTCTTCCCTTACATTTCTTTATTATTTCATATAGGTTGGCTAGGTCTATATGTAGAAACGTAATGAGTTCGAAAATAATGAAAAAAAGTTGCGTAAATTTCGGGAAAATACGCTTGTTAGCTCGAATTATATTCGGCTGAATTTTGTTAATGAATTCA
>JARQZK010003674.1:147500-185000 GCA_030704885.1 Cynegetis impunctata
ATGCAGCCAAAGCTGCGAATAATTCATTGCCGGAGAAATCCAGAGTCGAATACGACAAGGATTATGACGTATTTAATCAATGAAAGTTGCTTCATTTCTCCTCGTACAATTAGCGGGCTTTATGATCCATAACGCCCGCTCATTACGCCCTAGGGTATAATGAGTGTTTTTATAGCAACCGTATCCAAGGTGAAATAATAGTATATTTTTCAACGAGCGGTAATGTAGGTCATAATTCACGCAGATGATGTTTGCAGCACGAGCTGCAAGCGAGTGCTGTAATTCATCAAGTGAGTTATGACCATTACCGCAAGTTGAATACTATACTTTATCTACGACTATAACAATAAATACTAAGTACAAATTCACAATAGTTAGGTAGTATTAACTTAATTAGAAAACGTCAGAATTATTCAAGTGACATTAGCAGATGAGTGACGGACGATCGTACTTGGGATCTTGGTAGACTATATAGTGAGTTATAGCAGTGAGTTATTATTACTAACGCTGTTTGGTAATAGATACTATTAATTGCTCAAACGCAGTTGAATAATGAATATATTATTCAATAGGAGTAGATAAACATTTTTTTTCCATTTTGAAGTATTAACTTGCACTTCAGAATCATTGAGTTTCTTGATACTAGGCTCACTAACTTTTTGTGTGAAACTACTTTCGTTCCTTTTGATTTTCGACATGCACCTTCAATCCTACATTTCCTTCTCCGACAGACTTTCTTCATGAAAATGAGATTGATCTCTTTCTGCGAAAACATCTTGATTAAATCCTGCATGGTTTGATGGACCTAATTTTTTGATATCATGAGTATTCACTAAAGTATCAGATTCAGTGGTTGTGAAAATAGAAAACATCACTTATCAATCTAAGAAAAAAAAAACTGGTGTACTTCAGGGAAGCATACTGGGTCCTCTTCTCGTTTTGATTTATATAAATGACCTTCCTCTGGCAATAATAACTCAGGAACTTGGAAATTTCACGCCTTTACTTATTGCCTTTGCAGTTGATGCTAATGTTTTGCTTCGTTCACCTTCACTTCATCTAACAGTTCACAGAAGAAATAAATAGAAATAATTTTCTAACTGCATATGGCTTATATATTCACAGAGTACTTGTTCTCATGACTGTTCATTCCGAATACTTTAAGAACTATGTAACCTGTAGTAATACAAGGCACACTGAGCCTTACTTGTATCCGCGTCACTCATTGTCTCTTACAGAAAAGTCTCCCTTATACATGGGTCTAAAATTATTCAATGCTCTGCCTCATAAATTCAAGACATTGAATCCGAAAATTTTCAAGAAAACTTTATTTCAAATGCTTATTTAATGCGAGCCATATTCTTTAAAAGAATTTTTTGTTTGGCGTAAGAATTAATTAATATTCTTGAACGGCATTCTTTTGTTTTTTATATTTTTCGTTGTTAGTCAATTTGACGTATTCAACCTTCATTGTACTATTTTGTGTAACAATAAGTTTTTGGATGAATAAACATTATTATTATTATCAACGTCTCGATTAATTCTTCTTTCTGAACGTCTGTTTTCAAATTACTTTCTTTATCACAAGCTTTTGGAAAATACATATAGGAATGGCATTTCTCTTCAAACCTCTCCTTTTGGCTGCAGAATCTTGAATATTTATTAATGAAGAAAACTAACCTAACTTTCAATCATAGGGGTTAATTACCTGGAAGAATGTAATTTTCTTTTGTAAATTGCAAAGAACACACCGTCCTTCTCGGGGTTGTGTGATTCTTCTTCAGATTGAATTTCCACACCTTCAACAAATCAATATTTTCCTTTTCTCCAAAATAATTTTCTCTCTCTACAAAATATTTGTACGACTTCAGAAACAGATGCTTTTGAATTACAACTTTTCACGCAACAGCACTCTCTAGACTTCTGATTCTATGTTTTGCAAATTTACGTTCTGCCAAATATCGATATCAATATCATCTAATTTTTTAGAATACACTGATTCATATCTGAAACTTATTGAAAAAATATGTAGGTTTTTTTTAGTAGGATCTATTGAAAAAATAAACACTTCTCAGACATATATATCAATTTTATTCAATCAGGTTTTTATATACTATATAAAACAAAAACAATATGTGAAGTACCTAATTTAATTAACTTATGGCACCCACTTCAAAAATTACTAAACTTTAACGGCAGTTTATCGTCTTGTTGGCCTAGAAGTATGATGGAAGTTGATTCTTAGAAATAGTTGTTCGACAAATGTGTTTTCTCGAATTTAATTTAATTTTCATATCCAATTGAGAAAAAATGGAATCAATACTCTAACTCTAACATGATGCATGGATAAAATAAGTTATCATTATTTTAATTTAAATAAATTTGGTCCCTAAGTATTTTAATTCCTAAAATTATTCCCGATCGCAGAACACAATTTTAAATTGAAATTTGTGGATCAGATGTTGACACTAATTCTGAAATTCATTCAGAATAAAATACAACATAATGGTAACACGAATAAGACATAGTATCATTCTTTGAACATACATACATTCAATTAATATATGATATATCTAGATATATATTTTCAAACAGTAATGACATAGGTATACATTTATTTATATGATATGGTATTTACAGTGGAATTACATATTGTTTTCAATAAATCGAAACTTCCACAATTTTCATGAATAAACCTCAAAAAATGGTTACTGACTTATAACATGTTTTCAATTCATTTACTTATAATATATCATTTCTGTAATGTAACTTTCTATGATTTTTTCAAATGAATAATATTGATTATTGTCAATGTTTTGTTATATGGATATATTTGGTCACAATTTTCTTATGAGTTAATACACGATATAGATTACAGAAACAAATCAAATCAAGTAGAGTCTCTATAATATTTCTGAAACAAATCTTCATTAAAAATAGTAAAACGATCTGAAAACTGAGGATCATTAATTTTCAAAAACTGATAGAAAAGAAAACTGGAAAGGAAGAAGAGTATTCTCAGGTACGAAAATGTACCATCACAATTTTTACGTAAGAAGTGAAATTGTCCAGGTACGTGCATATCAATTTGTTTAAATACGGCTATCTTTGGTGATTTCCACCAATTCATGAGGATCTGCATTCAATTTGTCTTGCTCGTTGAACCTTCGAACTTCGTCAACACTCATAATATCAACTAAACTGGCTCCCAGGCAGTCACACATAACATTGATGGTGGTACGGAAGCGATCCCTGGAAAAATAAAATTGATATTGAAAAAATGTATGTTTAAAGTTAATATAGTTATATTCTCAACGAAATTAATATTCTTTTGAACTGTATCGAAAGTCCACAGTGATGTGAGGAAGTGGTTTTTGACGCCTTTTTAAACCTTTTGGAACACGATTTTTGAGGTTTTTCTAATTTCTGAAATATCGGAAATAGGTATAAGTGAGAATAATGAATAATTTGGAATAGTTAGATATCAAATACTTCCTTCCAAATTACACCACCCTAAACACGTTCAAGAGAAAATCAGTGCGCTCACAAAATTGGGAATGAGAGACCTATCGAGTACGTACTGCCACGGTAAGTCAGACGATATATTTTGTTGCAACTTTTAAGGTGTGGACGTACACGTCAAAACTGATCGTCAGATAACGGTGGTTATAGTCAATGCGTATTTTATTCGTTCTGTCATTCGTAACTTACATAAAACATGGATATCATAATTTTTGAAGAATATTATCAGTATGTAGTCCGCTATTTTTTATTACTGTCGAATATGTCGAAAACTAATGATATCAGTTTCAATATCCATTTGTTCACAAAGTCGCATGATATATTTGAACGACTTTCATTGTCATTTGATTCCATGGACCATATTTCTGTTAATTAGATTCATTCCTGCGACATCTGACGTGTACGTCCGACTAGTACGTACGCATCCACTATAACCGCAGCCTTAAGTCAGACGATATATTTTGTTGCAACTTTTAAGGTGCGTACTAATGTACGCAAACATCTGTTCGAGTTCAAAAACATCATATTTCGTTACTTCTCGAATGTACTATCTTTTTACAAAATTCACATAGTTTCAAGTTCATCAAAGTTATATTATTTTGTTACTAATTGTCATTTTGATTTCCATGGCCTATTTCTGTTAATTAGAAACAACGTCGGAGGGTTAAATGGAAACGTTGATAATTATCTCTATTAGTTAGTTAATACAGTAAAAATGTTCTAACTTCGGAATTTGTTTTACATCCCTCGAAATTAGTTAAAGAACTACACCGAGATTTGCAGTAAGAAATAACAGGAGTAAGCAACTCACTTTTTCAAAGCTGCCTTCAAATACTTAGTGCCAAAAATGATTATATTCAACCGAGTAGTACAGGATGCTTTTAAGAAACTTTATAAAAGTCGATACATTACATTCAATAGAGAACAAGAATATCAATTAGAAAGATATATATTTGATTGCTACAATTCTTTTTATGGTACATCACCAAAAACATTATGAAGAATTGTTTTAAGATTTGCTGAAGTTAACAATCTGAATCACATATTCAACACTGAATCACAGTTAGCAGGTAAAAAATCGATACTTTCAATCATGTCCAGACATTTTTTCAATCAGATGACGGACTCCAGAAGCCACTTTACCTTGAAAATAACAGATTTTTTTTTTGCTCTCAATTTTTTGGCCTTGACAAAATAATCATTAGCCAACAGAAAACTTCATAAAATAATAACATTTAATATAGGCAAATTTTCCATGAAAAAAAATTGTAATTGATACTATGATGATTATGACCTCAAACACAATAGAGAAATAATAACCACGCAAAGAAAAGTGGACAAGTCGGTAAG
Organism: Cynegetis impunctata; assembly: GCA_030704885.1. Classification (NCBI taxonomy): domain Eukaryota; kingdom Metazoa; phylum Arthropoda; class Insecta; order Coleoptera; family Coccinellidae; genus Cynegetis; species Cynegetis impunctata. The sequence goes on from JARQZK010003674.1 coordinate 152,373, forward strand.
AGGATAAAAAAACAACGATACAATACGCCAAGGGGCCCATCATGGCGATTTTTCTTCTTGTTACACTAACATAAACTAGGCCACGGAAGGAAAGGGCATTGTAGAAAGGGAGAGTTACACAAAGGGAGAGTTACCTACACAAAGGGAGAGTTACACAAAGGGATAGACAACGATGCTTATAATTTCAAACCAACAGATTGAATAAAGTTGTACAAAATATCATAAACTCTTAAAGAATTTAGCGACAAGAAGAAACAATAACAGATTTTAATACCACTGAAGTTCATCTTTTTTATGGACAATTATAAATCCTCCAAACAGAATACAATTTGCCTGGTAAAGTCACATAAGAGTGGGAGCGTAGAAGTTTTTCGAAGAACACATGTTGTTTCGTAGTCACCTCATGTACCTCACAATATGAAGACAGTAGACCTGAAAATTGACTGAACATATCATCCATTCAAGAATTTGAACTCTACATGCTTAACATTTCTGGCTAACGAATAACCCAATACGAGGTTGGAAATCTTTTTCTAAATATTAACAGTCAATATAAGCTCCAAATGGATTCGAAAATATGTTGTTAGATAAATCTCACGTTAGTGAAACTCAACAATATAATACTTCAGGTGTGCAAAATTGAACTCATTAACAATATCAACCATCAAGTCAAGATCCTACCTCTAGTCCTAAAAGTGAAATTGATTTTATTGTAACTATTAATACTCATGTATCTCTCACTGAAGCTATTAATGTATCTGTCATTCCGAAATTCCGAATAACAAAACAAAATGCATTCTAAGAGTTTATCCAACACCCATAAAATACCAATTAGAGAAAAAATAGTGAAAATTTTGGGATGAATATCGAAAAAAAAATTTCCAACGAAAAAACTGAACGAGAATATCTAATATATAAAATTCTCGTGTCACGGTGTTAGAAGTTAAACTCCTCCGAAATGACTCGACCGATTCTCTTGAAATTTTGTATGCATATCGGGTAGGTCTGAGAATCGGCTAACATCTATTTTTCATACCCCTAAATGTTGAGGGTGGTCACCCCTTAATTTTAATTTTTTGTTTTTCAGACAAAATTTTCTGTTCTATTTTTTATATGATACAGCATTCAAAAATACATACAATCCTAAACTTCCACCCCTCTACAGTCAACCCCTATTTTTTATTTGTTAAACTCCTCCGAAATGGGTCGACCGATTCTCATGAAATTTTGTGTGCATATCGGTTAGGTATAAGAATCTATTTTTCATCCCCTGAATGTTAAGGGGGGAATTTTTATTTTTTGTTTTTGTTGTTTTTTTTGTGATACTGCATTCAAAAATACATACAACCCTAAATTTTTTCCCCTCTACGATCAACCCCTATTTTCATTTGTTGATTATAAACTATAATTTTTTGGCAAGATTCTTATTTTTATTTTCTCATGAATAAAAATTCTATCGCGAATTTCATTTGTTTTAAATTTTATCCACAGATCTATGATAGGGTTGCAAGATGGCAATCGCAAATAACAATAGTCAGTCTGAGAATAGATAGTAATATATTTTTCATACCCCTAAGTGATTAGGGTGGTCCACCCCAAACATTTTTATACATTTTTTGGACAAAATTTTCAATTTTTATTTTTTTATGATGTTGCATTAAAAAGTACATATAACTCTAAATTTTCACCCTTCTATCAACAACCCATATTTTTTAATAGCCATTTTAAAAATTTAAACAACGTTTGCCGGGTCAGATTGATTGATAGATAGATATAATGATAGGTAGATTGTTAAATAGATAGATAGATAGTTAGATAGATATAGACACATCGGCAGATAGAAGCATAGATAGATAAAAATAATTTATATAGCACAACAACGTTTGCTGGGTCAGCTAGTTAAAACTATAAAAAAAGGCCTTGGAAGAAAACGAAAACGATACTGGATAACCCATCGGCAGCAAAAATATTGATCCCCACCTAAAAGAGATAAGATCCTGTGCATCATTTATAACATCTGAGCACATGCTAAATACACCATCTAGTAAGGGTTAAGTGTGTAATTCATGCCAAATAAATTAATTAAAGTATTCATGAAGATTTAATAACTATATTCTCCATATCGTTCCTATTTCCCCCGAGTACTGAACTAAATTACGCCACACCATATAGAGTGAATAGGAATGGTAGTGAATTGATTTCGAACAATTCTATTACTATTATTATGTAGCTGGACAACTCCAATCTCAATAAAAGGGATTGGCGGGGATCTTCATGTGAGAAAATGTTTTATACCGGTAGCAAAAGATGTGGAAATTAGTTATGTCCAACATACCAAAAATTCAGCCTTCTTAGTTTTTTTAGAGGGTGTATGGAGCTAAAAACAGTTTACAAAGGAATTTGCACCTCTGAAATAAGTAAGAGTGTTGAAAATTCGTAAATAGATTAAGTTCATGCAAGGCAAATGCGTCTCGTCATGATAAACTTTTTTGTCTGCCCGTTGCAGTTAGAGATTTCATGTTTTTTAGTGATTTTTAGGGTTTTGCTTATATCCACAGCCACAAGGAGTCTTTTTAGAGGATTAAGAATTCGTGTATCAAAGATAGACAATACAGTTCACGTTTTTTTTTGTTCTACTTCGAATCTTGAAATGTAGGTGAAGCTAATTACATAATAATTATTTATAATGGTTTTTAGGTACCTACAAGTACTATCGTGAACTGACTATCGTAATATGACTTAACATAGATTATTCACAGTGAATTATATTCATAAAATTATTAGTTTAGTCAGGAATCGAATACTTTCCAAACAATTAATAGTTGCGTTAGGTCTTTGGTCAAAATTAGTTTATTGAAAAGAGGTATTGAAAATGCCTATTAAAATTTAAACAGAGCATGTAGAAAATTGGGGTACAATAGACCATGAGGTGCCAGTCCTACATAACCCCAAATTAAAAAAATAAAAAATTAATCAGGCCGCGCCAATAATGAGTATACAGTCATTACTAAGGATAAATAGTTATGCAAAAACGTGATTGAAAATGAAAGATTAGCAGTTAGCACCTATTCATCAATAAAAATATTTATCTTTCAGCCATCATAATGAATGAGGCATTTGTTGAACTAGTTCAATTAAATCTAGATAAAATATTTGACTGATAAATAGATTACAACGATTGACTATGAAAAATGTTAAAAACTAGTTCTTGCGTAGCATAGTTCATTTACAATTCTCATGTCAATAAAATTAATGATCAATTAATGATCAATAAATACTATCGCCCAGTGTGGTAACAAATTAATCAATAAGAAAACTCATCTGGTTTGGAAACAATATTAATTAATTACTTACAGCAACCAATCAACAGCAATAATGTTGATGACTTCTTTGGACGGTAGTCCGACAGTGTCAAGCACCATCACCATAGTTACGAGACCTGCTTGGGGAATACCAGCAGCGCCCACACTAGCTGCAGTTGCTGTTACACTGAAATATAAAAATTAATAAACACTTATATTTTTATTTTTAAAAAGCAGACTCTCACACGCCTGACCTGCGTATAGTATTTACTTCGTCAAATATGGATATCTTCGCCATCAATGTAAATAACATATGGAAACCACTAAATTTCAGAGACGAGTAAAATACACATGTGCGATTCGAACCCAAGCACAATATCAACCCAAAAGATACAGTGCTGGACCTCCGAATGGTAGGTAATATTTTTATAGTTTGATGCAAGTCATTTGTACTTGTACTTGCTAACTGTCTCAAGAATTTCTTGTATAGATACATGGATCAAGACAATTGTGAGAGAAAATATACTTTTCCCTCCATTCCAATAGTAATAATAGAAAAATTGATGAAAGTACATAACGTATATGCATCGACAATGTAAAACTTTTGGAGAAATGCGATATAATACAGATAAAATACTGAATATTATGAATGAGTCCGATATTCGAAATTTGGTTTCAGAACCGTATAAACGACGATGACATAACGTTTTTGTTGAAGAAATAATAAATTTTATTTTGATTGAACTCAAACATCCGGTTTTATATGAAAATATGATTGAATTTTTTTATTTTGAGGAAAAGAGTTTCAACATAATCATCAAATTATATATATATATATATATATATATATATATATATATATATATATATATAAAATATATATATATATATATATATATATATATAAGAAAAAAATACGAAATACCAAGATATATCTACTAACCTTACAGCAATCAGTCTGCCAAAACTCATGTGTATTCCTCGAATTTGCGCAATGAAAATTGCTGCAACTGCTTCATAGAGTGCAGTACCGTCCATATTGATAGTTGCACCAATAGGAATTACAAACCTAGTTATCCTAGGATCGAGGCCCATCTCATCCATAGTTCTTATAGTAATTGGCATAGTTGCGGAACTGGAAAAAAAATTTCTTAGCGAAATTCCAACCTCAATTATATATATATATATATATATATATATATATATATATATATATATATATATATATATATATATATATGTCGTGATATAAGCACAGAACTTTTCCTCGAATATAAATGTCATATCATTATCGGAACGCAACAGACTGTAACTATAACTCAGAATTGAAAAATATTGGGAAAACGTTTTTGTTTCATAAAATTGACAATGTTTATGAATATTTATGATGGTTTATCCATGAACTGTCAATAAAAGTTGTACGTATTCAATAATCAATGCCTATAAAGAACAGAATGACTCAATTCTAAGAAATCAAAATAACATCAATATTATATTCATCAAAATGTAAAAACACCCGCTTTGTTTTTTGTTTCGACCGTATTACTCAATGAATAACTAGTTCCTCATTTTAATCCTCCATAATCTCTAATAACTTATATTTGTGATGTATTAGAATATATGAAGCTTATTTTAATAATGTGATTAATTTTCAGATCTCAGTTTTACTTGAGACCATGCATTCAATTGAGAATGTACAACGTATTAGAGGTATTAAGGTTATTCATATTTTTGGAATACATTTACTTCTTCACTACCCAAGTGTACTACTTTCTCTTGAAATAATATTTCAACTTTTTTGAATAATCTTTAGTATTTGCTTCATGATATAAAGATATTACAGAATTCAACATTAAATGAAGATATACTTCTAGAAAGGGCACTATTACTACATCAGAATCATCCATTTTTGTCTTAATTTGTTATCAGAAATATTCACAGTACGGTTACCTAATTTAGCGTTCAAAGCTTATTGAGTAGAATATTGAATTCATTCATATGCTCACAATATTGATATATTCGAAATTGCGTAATTCTTTTTTATCAAAGTGCTGTTGGATGAAAATTTGTACTTGGAAGAGTAACAACCATTATAATTACATTCCAATCGTTATATGTACATGTATTATATATATATATATATATATATATATATATATATATATATATATATATATATATATATATATATATATATATATATATATATATTACATTCTCCTCAAATGAAATAGTTTTTTCAGAACTGGTTACTCAATAACAAGTATTAATTCTGAGTTGTATTTTCATCCGCTTTGGATACATATATTCGAGTTCGTTGGCATTGTCCTACCTTGATGCAGTTCCGAATGCTGTAGCAATTACTTGACTGAGCTGCCCAATAACCTTGAACGGAAGAGTCCTGGTACCAATGAAGTAGAGAACTGAAAGCGTACCGAAACCATGAATGAACAAACCAAGAAGCACTGTGACGAAGTAAAGTCCCAATCTTCCAATCAGATCCACAAAGTCCTTCTCTTCTAATATTTTAGCAGTAACTAAGAAGAATACTCCCAAGGGCGACAACCTGAAATTATAATTGTAATACATTCGGTTACTAAATATATAATATCAATCAGTATGTTGTCATTACTTTTACACTGAATATCCTGATGTTGTAAGGGTTCATATTTTCAAATCCCGTATGTTATTAAAGTTACACAACTACACAGACACATACAAATACACACACATACAAAAATACAAATGTGCACACATGCACACACAGCCATACGTAAATACACACACATCATCACAGAACCGTATGTCAACTAAATTACAAATACACACACACAAACATACACATGTGCACACACGAAGGCACGCCTACACATATTCACAGAATGCGTAGAATCTTGTTTACACGATAAAGGGCGCAATTTTCAAGCAATAGAGTTTGAAGATTGTAAATAGGTAGTTTCCTATGATATCTTGAATGGGATTGATTTTGGTTCGAATTGGTTAGGGGGTTGACCCCCCAGGGGGAAAATTAATCTTGTTCGCACCACAGAAGGAGCAATTTTATAGCAAAAGGGTTGAAAGTTTGTATCTAGGTAGTTTTCCTCCCTTGAATGGAATTGGTTTTGGTTTGAATTGGTTAGGGGGTTGACTCCTCGGGGAAGGAAATAAACCTTCTTTACACGATAAAGGGCGTAATTTTGAAGCAATAAGTTTGTGAGTAGGTAGTTTCGTATGATATATTGGATAGGATTGGTTTTGGTACGAGTTGCTTGGTGGGGTTGACCCCCTAGGAGAGGAAATGAATATTGTTTACACGATAAAAGGCGCAATTTTGGGACCATAGGGTTTAAACTTTGTATGTTTGCAGAAACGAAGACGGAGATCATGGTGACAAGAGGTCCAAGACGAGGAAAGGTAATAGAATTTCGCATAAGAGGAAAAGAAATAACATCAGTCAGAAGTCTTAAATATCTAGGAGTGCACATAGACTCACATTCAGCAACCATATACAGCAAACAGTAAAAAAGATAGGAGAAAAAGTCACTGCCCTAAAAGCACTAATGGCTAACATCGGTCGTCCGGGCTATAAAAATAGAGTAATACTAAGTATGGTGGCACAAGGGGCTGCTCTTTATGCGGCGCCAGTATGGGCCGATGGCATAAAAATAGAGAGAAACAGGAAAAGATTGCTAGCAGCCCAAAGAAGAAATCTGTTGAGGCTTGCGTCTGCTTATCGCACAGTTTCTGGTGAAACATCCCAGGTGATAACAGGAGTTCCTCCCATGGATCTGTTGGTGAAAGAGCGAAGATATTTGTTTAACGTACAAAACTCACATAGAGTTGGGATCAAGAGGCAAGCCAGGAAAAAAACTTTCCAAGCATGGCAGAGAAGGTGGGACACCGAAACGGGAACGGCCACATGGACCAGGAGACTCATTAGGAATATCTTGGCCTGGTGCGAATGTAAGCATAAGCGAACAAACTACTATCTAACTCAATTTCTGAGCGGTCATGGCTCCTACGGAACGTTCACCCAAAGAATTGGTAAAACTGATTCAAATGAATGTAGGATATGTGACGTAGCTGATGATCCAGAACACATGCTGTACAGATGTTCAAGATGGATGGAGCAGAGAAGGACGCTGTTAAATAATATAGGCGCCTTACCTGAGCTAGACGAACTTATTCCTGTAATGCTAGGAGATAAGGACATATGGGAAGCCATATATAACTATGTGGTTGGAGTGATGAAAATTAAAGTAAAAGAGGATAGGGAACTGGAAACAGACTAGAGCATCAAACGCTGAAGTACGGAGAGATTCCACCTAGCCGGGTTGATGATAAGGAACCGTAAATTCTGTTTCCGACCCGACTTTTCCAAGGGAGAATAGTAGAAAGGGAGTTTTTTTTTAGTGGGTCGGCGCCACCACCTGCCATCAACACATAACCATCCTGAATGGTATCTGTCTGCAGATTTTTCCTCTCAAAAAAAAAGGTAGTTTTGTATGATATCTTGGATTTTTGGATGGTATTTATTTCGATATAAATTGGTTGGGGGGGAAATAAATATTGTTCACACGATAGAGGGCGTAATCTTTGTTCTTAGGATCTGGAGCAAAAATCATAATTGAATGAATAGATTTTTCAAACTGGATACGTTTCGAAAACCTGCTTCTCTAATGCAGCTCGCTGCGATAGAGTTTTTTTTATAATTGAGTTAGGGCGAAATGTGCTTCAATTGGGTATTTAATCATAATGTAATCGATAAAATACACTAAGATGCTGCGATTTATTGTATGAAATAACAAGATATAAAATATAAAAGGTATTTCGATTTATAAAATCAACAACACCGAGATATATTCTCGGTGTTGTTGATTTTATACCGATTGCCGTGCACATTACCTCTTATCGTAGAATAACCCATATATATATATATATATATATATATATATATATATATATATATATATATATATATATATATATATATATATATATATATATATATATACATATATATTAGAAACAATTTCTTTTTTTCAAACACTTGAATATTTTGAAAATTCAACAGCCTCAACATTTATAATACATTGAAAATTCAGTTTATAGCTTACCTTTGAAACAATCAACAGAGATTAAAACTGGTGAACTAAAAAGAAAGTTCCGATTGTACTCACCATATAACCCAGCTAGTAATCATCATAATAGCTTCACTAAGAACATCGAAGAAATCTAGTAAAGGCCTGCCTTTATGGCCAAGTTTTCCAATTGCAATACCCAATACAATGCTGAAGGTAACCAATCCCAATACGTTGGTAGTGGGTTCTTCAGATTGCTCAAATTTCCACTTGGATTTATCGTATTTTGTGCCATTATCTTCTTTTTCCTTGCTGTAGTCAGGTGAAGGAATTAAGTTAGTTTGGGTCTGGAAAAAAATATATTATTAGATAACAGCCTATATAACTCTATATGTATATATATTTATATGTATATATATATATATATATATATATATATATATATATATATATATATATATATATAATATATATATATATATATATATATATATATATATATATATATATATATATATATATATACATTAACGAAGTTCCTTTAAGCAGCTTGCGCTATGAGTTAACTGGTAAAATTCGGGACGAAATGATTTACAAATTATATGGCGCTCCCTCGGAATACATCAACAGATGTTTGTGAGCACACTGTAGAAGATAATATGAAATAGGAATTCATTAATAGTGTTAACGAGATTCGAATATTTCGGACAGAGAACATAAAATACTCAGAATACACAAAACTTTACATTCTCTTCCTCGGTTTTCTAAACAATATCTACAAACTTTTCGTATATAGTGACGTTTTGCAAGCACAACTATTAAAGTTCATTTATCAATAGGAAAAATTTTTATATTTGTTTCAAATAAAGGGTGAGTTATATTGTCTCATTAATGAAATTTTGCAATTATGATTCAAAATATAGAAACTGCAGCAAGTCTGTCTAATTCAAAATTAAAAAAGTGAATCAATAAAATTGTATAACTTGATGCAAGTATTAACAGTTCACATAGAGTTCGAGAAATACGTAAGAAATTAGGTTCCTGATGAGGGTCACGCAACCCTAAACGACCAATGCGACTATAAATATTATACATTACCCTAGTAATCAATTAGACATTCACAAACATTCATACCTAACCAAGGATTCGAACCCAGCACGCCTGCTTCACAGTCACTCTACCTCTGCTCCATAAGACATGTGAGGCCTATATATATATTTTTTAAATCTCAGTTCCGAAGTGCCAAAGGACTTGTTAACATTGTACATTACCCAACGAGTTAATAATTGGAACCACTCAAATCTGAACGACTGAAAACTCATAGATATGCAAAAACATATAACCCAGCACGCATACTTCACAAATGGTCACTCTTAACTCTGATTCGCAAGACGTGCGAAGCATATATATTTGAATAGTGCAATAATAATATTTTTTAATATTTAGGACATAAGTACGTGAACAAATCTAGTTATATAGAAATAATATAAATAAATATTTTTTCAATACATTATGTGTTTCAATGCATTTATTTTTAATTAATTACCACAAAACGCTTCAAGCCTTAAAGCATGGCCCTGGAATATTAAGAACTTATAATGTGTTGCACAAATTTACATTTTTGTTATTTTGTTCTCCTTAGTGCGACTGAACAAAGCGTGTTTTTGATTCTTCAAAAAATAATCTATTTAATTTTCATCGCTATGAATCAATTGTATATACAAAAATTCAATAATAGCTAGCATAAAACCGCAAATATCCCAGCTGACAAAATATAGTAGATTTATTGTTTCTTCAAGAGCGAAATTGGTATTCAAGTTGAATAACAGTATTTCTAGTTAAGGAAAGATGAGCTAATACTAATAAAATGTAATGATTTTAGGAATATTTTATTTTTGAAGATTGTAGTAGAGAATTTTGTAGAAGAGATTCAGGGAAATTTCGATTACATTCAATTTAAGTTAGCTATAGGTAAGGTAATTTTTTTAACTGGTCGTTTAGAATGCATTTATCCTTGACGTTCTCTAACAAATGTAAAATTATAAAACAAAAATATATGTTTTATGAGAATAGAACAATGAATGCTGTGGTAGTTAGCTGAAACAATTTTATGACTTAAAAAATTATAATTTCACAAGTTTTTCAACATATTCGCTTTCATTACTTCCAAAAAATATTTCTCACGATTATGAAACAGAGAAATGAATTTTATTTAAATTGTTGGAAGAAAATTATTTTATAGGTAATTTAATATTGGCGACCTTTACTTGATGTGAATCAATTCTAAATAAAAACTTGTTTTCAATAAATTTGCACATATTTTATTAAACAAGCCCAGATATAGGCGACACATGCGCTATAATGTTATAATAGCCGGTGTCATTTTTTCAAGAATATTTAAGCATATTCATGAATTTAATCCCATAGAGGAAACTTGTTTGAAATTTTCTCGAGAGAAGCTAATGAATATATTTACAAGAAGAGAAGATATGAAATACTTTTATATCATGTAAGATTTCTATTATCACCTTCAAAAAGTTCACGAAAACTATTCATTTGAATTTGTGGTGAAAACGAAAAAAGTGTTTCATTAAAAAGGTAATATTTCATCATACTACTTCTACTAAAAACTTTAACCTGCATATGATCGAATAAATCAAATGCAGTGATTGGAAAAGATATTAACATCAAAACGAAAGGAAGCGTCTGTGTTAATGCAAAGTTTGCTTTCTTATATTTTGGATAATGCCCAATTCTTTGTTTGTTTCAGTTTTAATGACAGTTTTCTTAGTCGATAGGTATATAAAAATGATAGCTCTCATTCATCCTGAATGAACTATTTTCTTTCAAACATAAGTATTGTACGAAATTTATTCAATACTAACGAAAATTCCGATTCTATTCATAGTAGATTGCAACATCGTCTTCTAAATTCCAGTGAATCAAATAACTTCATTATTAGGGAGACATGTATATTCTATCACGAAAATTAGATCAATTTTATCTATATGAAGTTCGACTCTGCACTGCAATCTGAATTGGAATATCCTCAATTTAAGCCAACTTCAACTGCTCTCCGAATGTCACCATGACAACGTGACCAAACCAGTAAGCGTCCAGGACGCTTTCAAGTCTTTCAACAATATTTCTGTTTATCGAGCCACGTGTTCTATCCGCAGCTAAAAACTCGCGAAGCAAACAATATTGAAGAGCTCTCAACTTCTGAGATTTCAGGTTACTGACTTTAAGCTTGTGGAAAATATTCTTAAAAATGATTCTCAAGTTCATATTTTATTGGCGATCGACTATATTAGTATATATATATATATATATATATATATATATATATATATATATATATATATATATATATATATATATATATAACTTTTTGATAATTATTAGCAATAACAGGCTTGGTGAATCTCAAAAACACTCGATTTTATTAAAAAGTTGACGTTTCCTCACGACATTCGTGGCTTTTTCAAAACTTTTGAAATATTGAAATTTCTTTGACTTTTATTGATTTGAAATAATTTAAATAGTTAAAAAAGACTGCTATGTTTCATCAAAATTTTTTTGGCTGTGGCCGTTCTCTGTTATTTATTACGTGCTATTCAGTCCAATATTAACATTCAAATCTGTTATTATTAATGGTAAGGAAAATCACAGAAACATTTACCCACGTAATGTTCGAAATATGTTCAAATTATTTTGATTTTGAAAAGTCAAAGAATAGGGTTCTATTTATCTTTTTTCAATTTTCATTACGTGTGTGGCCGTCTTCAGTTACTAATTACGTGCTATTTAGTCCATAATATCAACAGTCAGGTCTGTTGATATTAGATAGAAAGGGAACCACAGAAACCTTCACCCACGTATTGTACAAAATAGGTTCAAAATATTTGATTGTTGGATTTGTCTTTAAAAACGACAAACTTTTCAAAATTTAGAAGAAAGATTGAAAGCACACAAATATGCCAAAACACAAACCACAGCACTAATCAGAAATAAAAATAATGAGAATCATAGTTTCAACTTTAATAGCACAAAAATTTTAGAAATAGAGAAAGATCAAAAACGCAGAGAAATTTTTAAAATGTTACATATTCAGAAAAATTTGAATAAAGTCATAAATGATAGAAGATATATAAAACATTTAAGATCAATATACGCAGATTTAATTCTTTAATTTTTCTAAGAAACAACGTAAATCAAGACAAAATAATTCAACAAACAAACTCCAACAACAACTCATCTTTTTCGGCAAAATCTAGACATCTAGAATTTTCAATTTCAACAAAAAAAAAAGGTATAGTTTGAAACAAATGATCTCCAAATTTGTTTTTAAAGATAAATCCAACAATCAAATATTTTATACATTTTGTACATTACGTGGGTGAAGGTTTCTGTGGTTCCCTTTCCATCTAATATCAACAGACCTGACTGTTGATATTGGACTAAATAGTAACTGAAGACGGCCACAGCCGTAATAAATTTTTTTTTGAAAAAAACATAAATAGAACCCTATTCTTTGACTTTTCAAAATCAAAATAATTTGAACCTATTTCGAACATTACGTGGGTAAATGTTTCTGTGGTTTCCCTTACCATCTAATAATAACAGATTTGAATGTTAATATTGGACTAAATAGCACGTAATAAATAACAGAGAATGGCCACAGCCAAAAAAATTTTGATGAAACATAGTAGTCTTTTTTAACTATTCAAATTTTTTCAAATCAATAAATGTCAAAGAAATTTCAATATTTAAAAAGTTTTGAAAAAGCCACGAATGTCGTGACGGAACGTGAACTTTTTGATAAAATCGAGCTTTTTTGAAATTCACCAAGCCTGTTATTGCTAATAATTATCAAAAAGTTAATATAGTTCACAGGAAATAACAATTCAAATAAATATATATATATATATATATATATATATATATATATATATATATAAATATATATAAATATATATATATATATATATATATATATATATATATATATATATATATATATATATATATATATATATGTATATATATATATAATGAAGTGAACTATTATTTGAAACTAATCAAACAAACCTCCCAGCGGAGCTGGTTATACGAGTTCACGAAGCATCGAAATATCCCCATATACCTTCCGACGGTAGATGTTAGAAATATTAAGTTATTTCGGGTATCATCCATCCATCCAAAGTGATAATCAACCAAATATTTTAACGCTCTTATATTTTCCTTGTAGTAACACAATGGCATATAAATATGACATATAAATATGATATATATATAATATATATATATATATATATATATATATATATATATATATATATATATCTATATAATATATATATATATAATATATATATATATATATATATATATATATATATATAATGAAGTGAAGACATTTATTTGAAACTAATCAAACAAACCTCCTAGCGGAGCTGGTTATACGAGTTCACGAAGCATCGAAATATCCCCATATACCTTCAGACGGTAGATGTTAGAAATATTAAGTTCTTTCGGGTATCATCTATCCATCGAAAGTGATAACCAACCAAATATTTCAACGTTCTTATATTTTCCTTGTAGTAACACAATGGCATATAAATATGACACAGCGCCACCAGTCGGAAACAAATGAACCACATTTGCATATTTTGTTGCAGTAAGAAGTATTGCAGCCTTTTTGGAATCTCTAATATAAATACAAAGAGTACATCAGGAAAGCTGGAACATGTACTGAAATAATCATCTCTTTTTCAATAAAGCATCAATTTCTAAGAGATATAGAAGTCACTCAACCAATAATATCAATACATTAAGGTAGTGTTATCATAAAAAACAAGAAGTAAATTATATTTGAGTTATGAAATAGTTATTTGTGCAACCAGTTGGGAAAAGCATCATTTTTCGTAATGAGCGCAAAAGAACGCGAATTACGAAAAATAGTGTTTCCCAACGTGTTTCACACAATATTTTTTCTAATTTTGAATAGGATGTGACTATTAAATTTAAATTAAAAGTATCAAAACGTCCCTCGTCTAGTGAATTCGCAGATATTTATTTTTCACTTCGTTGCTATGGAAGTATCGTTAGTGTCATATTTCGTAATTTCGATAGTGTTTGTCTATGATTTTGATTGTCAAAAAAGTGAAAATAATCGCTTTTCTTTTCGTAAATATTTCCTTGAATTTGTTTTGCAGTAGAAAAATATATACTGCAATGTCCGATTCAGAGAACGACGCTACCAAGCGACATCGAGGAAAGCGGCTCAATCTGCGTTATTCCTAATTATTCCTAAGAAGTCGAGGAGCAAGTATGATTTGTGCTATGCCCAATTTTGTTTATGGTGTGAACAAAAAAAGGATTACTAATTTGAACGAAAAAGTTTTGCTAAGCGTATTTTAAAGAAGAAAAAAAGGGAAATAAAGAATTCTACCTTATATATATATATATATATATATATATATATATATATATATATATATATATATAAAGGTGAAGAAGTACATAGTTCAAGTAGTTTAGTCTTACAATGATTCTGCATTTTTCACAATTAATGGCGAAATTAACTTTTCATCAACAGTTGCGAAATATTTTACTTTTCGTAACCAGTTGCGAAAAGTAAAACGTTTCCAAACGTCGATAAGTTTTGAAAAGTGTCACTTTATATGTCAAAATTAGAAAAATAATATTATTATTAATTGATCTCATTTTAGCAGTTTAATTTATCTATGCTCATAGTGACAGTCAAACAGATATATTCTCAATTGAAGTATTATAGAATAAGTGCATTTTTCTTTCGTTAAACCATATGTACTGGATTTTAAATCTCCATTCATAGTATGAACGCCAGATGTTAATATATTTTCAGTTTGCCTTATACGCTTTCGGTTTTGTATTCATAGTGGGACTGTTTTCATTGGACATTCAATCCCTCTATCTATTGAAACATATGATTCGTCTGGCAGACCAGCATATTGCGATCTATTCCATCCATCTCCAGAAGCTTCATACTTACGAGGATTATCCCCAAAGTACCCTACTTAACCCAGAATACATGGAAAATTCAGGAGGAGCATACTTTTCTATATACTCTTAATTCATGTTGGAACACTTTTCCCAGAAATGTTCAACACCACCGATATCATGCTGATATTGAGAACCGCGATCTTCTTATAATAGTCATAAAGTGCAGACTTCACCGGGCTGAATTACTTAACCTCTCCAAGTCCCCTGCACAAAACTTCTACATGTTGCTGCTCTTTCAAAATGAGAAGAGTGAAACATTACAAGAGAAAAATATATGAAGCTGGCAATTCACAATTTCAGATTGTATGTCATTGAAAATATTTTCGTTTAGTTAACTGTCAGTATAAATTGATTCAGAGATAAAATATGTCCGATGCATAATATTTATAAAATGGAAAAACTTGATATATACTTTATTGAGTGATGATTAATGCTATGAACATATTGTAATACTAAACTCACCTGGGATATGCAAGCTGCTACTAAGTTAGGTGTAAACAGATTTCTGAAAAGAAAAAATCAAATTAAATTCAGTTAATTATAAAGAAATTGTTTTCAAAGAAATCAAATTCGGTGTATTCGTAGATATACCCGTACATGACATTCTTGTAGATATAAAAAATTGAAGTTTTTCTTGTAAAACTGTCACTAGGATGACAAATTATCAAAGGAGATCAATGTAGCTACTATTGGTCCTACACACTACACTTTTTACATCTTTTTGATATCGCTCATCCTCTGTCTACCTGTAAAGGTGGAGTCTCTGACACAGAAATCAAAAACAAGCCAATGCCACTGTTGCCAACTATCCAACCACAGTAAAAGCCACCCAACAGATAACAGAAAATCTTGAGAAACCTCCTGCGACTTCTCGCAAATCCTTGAACTAATCTCAATAATAAACGTAGAGAAACTTAAAATGAGAGTCAGTGAAATCGCCTCAACAATATATTATATTAGCCAAAATAGCAGCAGAAATCACGGAAGCTCTCCTAAGCTGCAAGAAATTTCGAAAAAATCTATTCACAAATAGAAGAATTATTCATCATATTACTCATGCAAGTAGTAAAAAAAAAAAAACTGAATAGAATTTACATGCATTGATTTTACGAAATTTATCAAAAATATTTTACTGTGAATTTAGTGATGTATTACATAAATCTATTTATCTACCAAAGTTAACAAAACGTGTGGACAGTATTTTTCCATGAGTATTTACGTTCCTTCAAAATATTCAATTTCTGTAATATATCTTATTCTGCCGATAATAGCTATCAAGGAAGATAAGAAGAAACATAACATATTCAAAATATGTCGGTTCTTGTTTGCCCGGGTGGTCTATCGATATATCAACTAATCTACTAATCTATCAAATATTATTGAAATTTGACTGAAAAGTACCTAAACTTCATTACATCAAATTTTCATATGATATATGGTCTCTATGCCATCGATTTTATTCGCAAGAAATTTATAGTATTTCATTTGTAGTAGTTCTTTGATATTTAACCATACTTAGTTGGAAAATGTGGTATTTTCTACTATACAAAACTATTCAATAATATTTTTTCAGCTGTCGCTAAATGCATATTTGAACCGCCTCGAATATTTTTTCGATATGCAAAAATAAGATCAATGACAATTCCTATTAAAAAATATTCATGAATAGTAGTAGTAGTATTTATTAATCAACAAATTACATGAATTTACAAAAACATACAATAGAAAAAAGAAAGAAATTAGCGATTAATATAGGTAGTAAGAAAGGTTTGTCATTCCGAGTCTTATTAACTGATATTTTTCAGTTATTATGACATATATTTCATATTTTTTGAACTTCAAAGCTTAAAGATGTAAATATCGATGCTATTAAAGCTCACGTTTCACTGTGGAAATAACTTCAATCTTTTACTCAACTCATTTATTCAAATAGTTATAGTATAAATATATATATATATATATATATATATATATATATATATATATATATATATATATATATATATATATATATATATATATATATATATATATATATATATATATATATATATATATATACACACAGGGTGTACCAATCTTACGACAAACTTATTTATATGGGATATTTTAATATAAATATAAGATATAAAAAAATGTTTTCAACAAAAATAGTATAATATGTCTTCAAGGTCCATATTTTGAAGTTATCCCGTTATACAGAGTGTTGCATAACTAACTTACAAACTGAACATATGATTTTTCAAATGAGAACCCCTGTATATCATACCAAATTTGGATTGTTCACATTTTTTTGAAGCTATTGATATAAGGTTTTGCTATGTTATACAGAGTTCTCCAAAAGGTATGGACACGTTTATGTGAAAATCGTAGGTAAATCAACGATCTGTAGCATATTGTACGTTGAAGAGAAAAATTTTATTTTGCCTAACAGAGTTTCGTAATATGATGCAATATCTCCGTATTCTATTAAATTCTAATAATTTTTTATTTTGTATACAGGATGGACGGAAATTTTCTCTGTTATTTCAAATATAGCACCCTGTATTTTATACCACAAATAGAATCTTCTATTATGTTACTTTAACTTTTGTCAAGTATTCCCTATACCCAAAGTTTATAAAAACAGAGTTATTTTGTAATATTTATTGTAAACCATGATTATTAACCTATTATGTGAAAGCAATAAACGTTGAATCTAACAAAAAATCCTAAATAATAATAAATTTTAATAAACAATTGATTCTAAACAAAACAAGTCAACAAAAGTATAATCCTAACTGTAATATTAAACTAAATGTTCAAAGTGTTCACCGTTAACTTCAATGCAATTCTGTAAACCAGCGATACTCAAACTGCGGCCCGTCAGGCTTTTGAAAATGGCCCACCCGTTGTAGCTCCAAATTTTATTTAGCTATTAACTCTTTAAATTTCCGAGGAAATAAAAGGCGCAGTTTT
Source organism: Cynegetis impunctata (assembly GCA_030704885.1). NCBI lineage: Eukaryota > Metazoa > Arthropoda > Insecta > Coleoptera > Coccinellidae > Cynegetis > Cynegetis impunctata. Next base: position 170,761 of record JARQZK010003674.1, read on the forward strand.
TTCTTTACGTCAAGAAATAATGCTGTCTTTACAGCAAAATGATAAAAATTATCATGAACTGCAAAATAGCAACACCACCATTTGTTAGCTCTTCTATGCGATATAATTGAGAAACTCACAGCCTTAATCGAAGATTGCAAGGTGGAAACAAAATAATTCAACAAATGGGAAATACAATATTTGCTTTCGGAGAAAAACTAAGTATTTATTACGAAAAAATTCAAAACAAATTACTTCAAAATTTTTGAACCCTTACAAGTGTTACACAGGACTGTACTGATATTTTCGAAGGAAACTATTTGATAATTTCAAATTATATATCTGTACTATCAGACGAATTTAAAAGGGGATTTCATGACTTAAGAAAAATTAAAAGTTTGCTATTGCTTGTAGAAAATACTTGGTACTTAGAGCCGATGAGTATTCCACAATTGGCTTCAGTTTTGGATTGTAATTATGCAGACTTGTTTGACGAGTTCATTGAAATTAAAAATGACACAAAGCTATTTTTAAAGAGACGAGAGAGAAGAAGGAGTATGCTGAATTTTGGACAATAGTGCCCGAACATATTATGACTGTGATATAATGTGCTCAAATTCTGCTTACGTTGTTTTGCATCGAAATATCTTTGTGAATCATCTTATTCCAAAATGAAATAGGTATGCAAAGAACGTATATAGAAACCGACTTACGGATTCTCATCTCGATGACGTTAAAGTGTTCCCAATATCATAGTTCTCACTATAATATGATGAATAAATGATTAAACGTAATAGGTTTTTTATCAACACCTAAATAACAGATGTGATTTATGTAGGTAGCGGCCCGCGAGACACAACTAAAATCTGAAGGTGGCCCAAGAAAAAAAAGTTTGAGTATGGCTGCTGTAAACCATTACATTTTCTCAGTAAGCGTTGACAAAATATTGTTTAGTCTAATATTACGGTTAGGATTATACTTTTGGTGACTTGTTTTGTTGAGAATAAATTATTTGTTAAAATTTATTATTATTTAGGATTTTTTGTTACATTCAACGTTTATTGCTTTACATAAAAGGTGAATAATTATGGTTTACAGTAAATATTACAAAATAACTCTGTTTTTATAAACTTTGAGTATAGGGAATACTTGAGAAAAGTTAAAGTAACATAATAGAAGATTCTATTCGTGCTATGAAATACAGGGTGTTCCATTTGAAAGAAGAGAGAAAATGAAAGGTTCGAGTTTCTGTCCACCCTGTATACAAAATGGAAAATAATTGAAATTTGATAGAATAAGGAGATATTGCATCATATTACGACTCTTTCAGGCAAAAGAATTTTTTTCTATATATATATATATATATATATATATATATATATATATATATATACATATATATATATATATATATATATATATATATATATATATATATATATATATATATCAGAGGCGGCTATTTGAAGGCGGCTATTGAGGCTAAGCCGCCTCCTCAATAATATTCCGTGTATCACTACATATTGCATAGTCAGCATTCAGCATATTCATATTAACCAAAATCATAGTATTTTATGCATCTACCTTCCTTTCAACCTACATTATATAATATAATTTATTAATTACGATAGAAGGTATTTATTTACTGCATTTCATTCATTTCAAGATTTGTGGCAACGCTGCAGAGGCTTAAAAAGGTATATTTTCAACGTTCGTTATGCCTTCCACAGAAAAGCAAACAACGGTGCGAATACTGCGAATGAATACTTCATTGCAATAGAAAAGGAAAACACATGTAAATGGCAACAACGATTGAACCTAAGTCTCATACAATGTCGACCAATCACAACTATAGGCTTTCGGGTGAAATCAAGTGAATTCGTTGGACATGGACCGTTGGACGTTGTCGTTGTCACTAGTCGTGGACGAAAACAGTTTCGGTTTTAATTTATTTTATTGGCGTATTGCTTTCAAAATGAGTTCGTTTACTGAGGTTAATTTTAAAAATTTCAATGGTGACTTAGTGGAATATTTCTTATCCCATAACTTCAGTGCACTAAGTTAAAACGATAAAGTTTTAATAAAAACATTGCGACCTACCCCGGAATTAAACAATTTAGTGCAGCGTAGCAGAATCGCGGTTTTAATATCAGAAATTATGAGAGACATCCTTGGCTAACCGGATCACAGGTAAAATAGTATATTATTTCATAAGGAGGAGAAGTGTCACTTTTCATGGCGTGCTTGAGCTTACCCGCCGAACGCAGTGAGGCGGGTAATTGAAGCGAGCCATGAAAAGTCACTTCTACTCCGAATGAAATATGTTATTTTATTTTCAAACGTTTTGAAATTCATAAAATTCTGAATATCCATTTTTGGATCGATTCACATTTACGCACATAATTCTATCCACTTACGATCGTTAATAATTATGGAACATTTTCCTAGTTACGGTTGCCACACAAAATTGATTCTGACAGATATACTTAAAGTAAAATAATATTGATGGTTATAATTCGCAACCTGGTGAGAAGTGGTTTAAAGTGAAAATGTCTTCAGAAATTGAGGTTTTGGCCAAAGAAGCAGAGTCTACCCTTGGACTGTCGAAGTCTATTGAAAAATATTCTGCAGCATATGATCACTTCGTGAATTGGTGCAATTCGAAAAATGTGACAGTTTACCAAGAGAATGTGCTTCTAGCATATTTCAATTCAATGGCTAGAGAAAAAAAATGGAAATCCTCTACTTTGTGGGCCCGATATTCAATGATAAAGTCGCAACTAGCGATCAAACATGAAATAGATATTGGTAAATATCTGAAGTTGCGCATATTTTTGAAAAAGTCCAATGAAGGATATCTTCCAAAAAAATCATGAGTTTTTTCTAAGGAAGAGTTCGAACGTTTTCTCTTCGAAGCACCGGATGATTCATATTTAGGATCGAAGGTCACTATCATATTTCAAGTAATTTTAATTTTGTATTTTTGATCACGTGGTTGTTTCAGATTGTTTTATTATTCGGAATAGCTGGTGCCTGCAGATGTGACGAAATGGTGAAAATGAAAGGTACAGACATCGAGGACAAGGGAAATATTATAATAGTCAATATTCCTGATAGTAAAACGAGAAAAGTTCGAACATTCACAGTTATCGGGGAGAATAATCTAAATATTTATCGGAGATACACTGCGTTAAGACCAAACGAATTCGTTGAAAATAGATTTTTTTTTGAAATATCAATCTGGAAAATGCTACAGAGCTGTGATGGGAATACATGGTATAGGAAGTGTTCCAAGAAAGGTTGCCACTTTTTTGCAATCGAATCATCCAAGCGAATATACAGGTCAATCATTGAGGCGAACTTCTGCTTCACTACTTATAGATGGAGGAGCCAACATTGAGTCTTTGAAACGACACGGAGGTTGGAAGTAAAGTAGTGTAGCAGAAGGCTATATCGAGGATTCTCTGCGAAATAAGAATGACATTGCTGGTAGGATATTGAGCGTCAACGAATTCCCTGGAACCAGCAACTCAGATTACTCTATTGAGGCATCCGCTTTTGAACAGAATCCGAGACAGAATTCCTACCAGTTCATTATTACATGGTTTTAATTTCAAAATGCAAACATTGACCAATTGTACATTCAATTTAACTGTTACGAATAAAAATGACGTTTGAATTGGAGAATTTTTGGTTCGTGGGTACCAATTCATCTTTGCATCTTTTCCTGCCGCCGACCGGAAAAGTGTTGCATAGCAACACTTCTCCGCCAAGGCGGAGAAATAGAACTTTTCGATGATCCTGTCAATCGAGAAATGACGTTATTATCGTACGTTTGAAAATAAAATAAATTATTTTGTTGGCAGTGTATACTTTTAACTAGGGAAAATGTCTCTGTTTGGGGCCGCTTAGGATTCGACGATTTAAAAATTTTATCACGTTCTTTGAAAAGGCACGAAAAATCCCAGGAACATGTCGTGTAGCGGATCAAGGTAGACACTCGCAAGTGAAAACAATTTTTTTCCCAAAGAAATTAATATTTTAGGGTGCTTGTTTCACTTTGATTTTTCTTAAAATTATAAGGCGGTGATCTTGAAATCCTAAAAATTTCGCCTAGGTGTGTGTAAACACCTCTTGTAACACTCCTTAAACAAAACACCTCACGAGCCGCCACTGATATATATATTATATATATATTATATATATATATATATATATATATATATATAATATATTCATACACGAATAATTCATCCATCTTTTATTTCCATTATAACTATAATGGATAAATAATATTGAATAATACATTTCAACTCACCCAAACCGAAATTAAATTATACCGATTCTATAAATAGACTCATTTATGATTGATAAATTCATGATAACGATAGTCATGAATATTTATCACATATTACACTATGTTATATAACATAGTTCTTCCGACGAACATCACCGATTATTTTTTTCGTATGATTTTCAACCAATCAGAACGATCAATTTAGTTAAGTTACCTTGTATAATTTCGATTATATAACTCATGTATGAATAAGCCAATAGAATCCGTGAATTTTGCCTAACTACTGCGTATAGATAAGTGAAAATACCCTTGACGACGTGATATAATTGTTTTGGTGTTTCGCCTCGTGTCAAAATTTGAATGTTTTCATATTGACGATGTTTTGACGTTTGTCAAAAAAAAAATTAATATTTTATATTCGTTATATAATCGTAACGAATACCACTCGAGCAATCGAAAATAATCATTATACTGACCTCGTCACTCGACGTATTTTCGTGACTCGGTAGTATAATCGATTATTTTCGATGCTCTTGTGATATTATAACTGATAATACCTGATTATACATAGAGTAACTCTACCAATCGAAAACTAAGAGGACCGTCAAATTTTGACGTTTATCAATAACTGTTCAGAAATCAAATATAATGCGTACTTCAAAATAAATACGGTTATACATCTCAAACTTCCTGCATAATTACAAATAGTCAGTTTGACAGAATAATCCTCCCGCTTCGCGGTCGGATTATTTAAGCTGTCAAACTGACACTCTATGTAATTATGCAACAAGTTATCGATGTATAACCTGATTATTTTGAAGTACTTATAGTATTACTACTGATCACTCAGAGCTAACATATCACGACATATTATATAAATATCAATATATTAATTATTATTAATATTCTAAGTGGAATGTTTCCCGAAAATAATTCACTATTGCAGCTTATCGAATGTCAACAGTCAGGTGCGGAAGTAGTTTTTTTATCAGATGTAGATCTTCATCAGGCAGGGCTGTGTTCTTTCACCACTCCTCTTCAACCTGTATTCAGAGGAAATTTTCACCAAAGCCCTCAAAAATAAAGAGGGTCGAAAACGAGTTTACGGCACTCCACTGAACAATTTACGCTATGCGGACGATACAGTACTTCTCACCGGGCGAAAAAATATATTCTGACAATCAACGTTAAGAAGAACACATGATTGTCACCAAAACTGAAGCGCTGTATGTGGAAGGCAAAGGGCTGGAAAGAGTCGCGAGTTATGACTACTTGGGTACAAGTGTCAAAGATTCTGTGGACTACTGCTCAGAAATAAAGATCCGCATAGAGAAGGCCCGTGCATCCTTCATGAGGATCAAGAAGCTGCTCTGTGGCCGTGATCTGAGCCTGGACCTAAGAACTCGGATGCTCAAATGCTATGTATTCCCGGTCCTTCTGTATGGTGTGGAGACTTGGACCCTGAACTTATATGGCAAGCGGAAATTAGAAGCCTTTGAGATGTGGACCTACCGTAGGATACTGAGAATACCATGGACAGAATATGTGACAAACGTAGAAGTCCTGAAAAGAATGGAGAAAGGCGTAGAGATCCTACACGAAGTGAAAAAGAGGAAACTGCAATATCCTGGCTTAGGAACTTTTGAGAATGGTTCAATGTCACGTCCTTCAACCTATTCAGGGCCACAGCTTCCAGAGTATGATAGCCAACCTCCGACATGGAGACGGTACGTGAAGAAGAAGAAGAAGATCTTCATCACCACGATTTTGATCCATATATTTTACCGGTACACGATAGCATCTCCAGCGTCTCCTATTTAACGAAAATAGCTAGAATTTGATATCTGGGAATCTGGGGTTGTTTTCGAGACAGAAAGAAACTTTCTAAATTTGGATGAATTTTTTCAACAGCCGCTTTTTTTACGAAGATATTCCTTTTGTTTTCGTGATTTTTTTAAATTTACTCAACTCTCCAGCTTCCGTAGATTGAGTTAGAGGATTGAAATTTGGCCCGTTGATTGAGTTCATGTTGAAATAGGATCCTTTGTGGGTTTCAACTTTTTTCCTCGATCACGACGCACTTTGCGGAGACTATTCCGTTGGAATCGCATCTCGACCTGCTCCGCTATCTATACGCTTTACACTTTTTTTTATTTGAATAAAATAATTTATTTTCTTCTTCTTAGTATGGTTTGCTATTAAAGCGTGGTTGAAGAGCCACACTTCTGTATCAAAAAGAAAACGCGATGCACTTCACGAATTATTATTTTTTCAATAAAATAAAGTACATTCATTTTGGTTTACTATTAAAGCGTGGTTCTTCACATTATAATGTATTCCGTTCGAATAGCATGTTGACACGAAAAATATGACCTTAGTGACGGAGGTCTCCTCCTCACTCGTTTATCTTAGTTTGCACTATTTTTAATTTAGTTATCTAAAATCTACTTTCAGCTTAAAAATTGTCTATATTTCCTACTCACACCTACATTTTTATAATAACAAAGTGCTATTCACACTTTCTCCTATTTTAACCTATTTTTTTCTCTATATTCATTATTTTTGATACCAATAAAGTTTTTCAACAAACATATTTCATTGCATTATTTCGCAAATATCAAATTTCTTCAGTCAAAAGGTACATTTGAATAAAAAAAAGCCTGGAGCCCATTTGAAAATTTTTATTACAATAATTGAAACATCAAAGTTTACAAACGTTGTGAGTGAAATATATATATATATATATATATATATATATATATATATATATAGACATGGCCGTAGCCAGAGGGGGGGTTATGGGGTCAAAACCCCCCCGAAATCCCGAAATTTACCTAGTAGTATAAATTAATATTAGGTTCGAAAAGTGCAATTTTCATAAAATACACAACACAACAGAGTATCCATCAACATATTTTACATCATTGTGCATTGCAAGGATACTAATATTTAGAATGAATTTACTAAGAGATAAAATTAAAACAGAAAACCCTAACTCACTATAGAAATCTCTAACATCGATGTGTGAAACCAGGTGGGTTGAGAACCATAAAAGCTTACTAAAGTTTCGGGAACTTCTCAAAACTATCATTGGCACCTTGGAAGACCTGAGCAGTGACCCAGACTGAGATGATTGATTTGTGGGGAGTCTTAGCTGGGGTGTTTTCACATAGTGTGATTCTTTGTAATGTGCTACAATCACCTCTATGTGATTTGAAATCTGCAACTGATCATGTTGGAAACATAGTACACTTTTTTCAGATTATGCGAAAGAATATTGGTGTTCTCGTGTCTACAAGAAAGCTAAATTGTTACTAGCTGATGTTGGTGAAGTAGTCAGGCTTCCTCGTGTCGCTGCATCACAACGCAACCGATACAACACACTAACTTCAGATCCAGAACCATATTTTCGCATTGCGATGGCAATTCCCCTCCTTGACGATTTCACAAGTCAGCTGCAAGGATCACCAAGGAGTTTTCCAGAACTTGAATCCTCTGTTGCCGTCTGTATGTTGCAATACTTCTGTTATTTTAGATATGGAATACTCAAAAGTTTACCAAAATAAAGTTGACTTAGACTCATTGAAAGCTGAGTTTAGTTTGTGGAAGACTTATTGGGAAAAGCAGGCAGAGTGTGATCGTCCATCAAATGCTATTGAAGCTCTTTCCGAATACAACAAAGAATTTTATCCTTACATCTTCAAACTGCTACAAATATTTTCTACTCTACCAGTAACCACCTGCACGCCAGAACGTACGTCCCCAAGACCGGCTTTGTGGACTGGTCTTGATGTCAGTTCACAGGAGTACATCGATTTCAACAGACGAAGTTGTGAATATTTTCGCTTCAAAACATGGCAGAAGATTAAATTTTATGTCGTATACTTTTTGCTTTGTATAAACCACAGGGCTGTTTATTTTAATAATACAAGTAATGAGCAGATAACTAATGATATGTTTTTCATGTTAATCCAATTCAAAAAGAAAATATTAATAATATTGCATAGTAACGGATTATTTTTCCTCTTTATTATGTTTTCCAACACCTATTAATATTTAATGTCATTCTATTAATTGACTTGATCTATTAAATAGAAAACTATGAAGGTTCAACAAAAATACTCAAACAAAACAAAATCATTCATCATCCAATAATATTTTATATGGGCAACTTTATCTAAATTTTGAAAATTAGCAAGTAAGTTGGTGTTTTGTGTTTACATTAAAAATACCTGGTCCTGACCCCCCCCCCCGAAATTTCCTGGCTACGGCCTTATATATATATATATATATATATATATATATATATATATATATATTATATATATATATATATATATATATATATATATATATATATATATTTATATATATATATATATATATATTATATATATATATATATATATATATATATATATATATATATATATATATATATATATATATATATATATATATATATATATATATATATATATATATATATATTAAGTTTACTGATTCACGACAAACCCTGAAACGGCTATGTTGTTCTGTATGTACTCATTATTATGTGGAACTGATAGTAAGTCACAATTTGTCTACAGATGAGCTAAGAAATATTAATTATCAAACTCTAACCCATTTATCGAATGAAGTAATTAAATACATGACTTAATTCACGAATGAGAACTAATTATTATCAGCTATTAATTTACATTGACCTCAGTGTTATCAACGTTTCAATCAATATAGCCAAGAGTTAAGTATTTTCTGTGCGTAAACGGAGGTTCCTGGAAAGTGAGACCTACTAAAAGATTATTTCGATAGAAATATTATGTTCAATTGAAAATATCAGATACGCACAAGATTAAAATGTTAATCAAAAGAAAATTATTCATGACTGACAAATGATGAAATTAAAAGAGCAGGATCAAAGTATTACATCAGTCGTCCAAATATAGGCAATATTCAAAGCACAACCGCTGCAAACCCCAACACTTTATATTTTAAAGATCTCCTATTAGGAAGTAATGATCTAAAGACGATTTCATGTTTAAGTGGTGGCATGCTTTTCTAGCCGTATCTCTCTTGAAAATAACATTGCACTGTATCGGAAATGAAAATTCGGATGCGGATGATGTTCAGTATATAGTAACATTCCTATATATTTTTTATATCTCCAGCAACCCCAATCAGACCAAATGTTTATTTGAGGCCGAACCAAATTATTAAAATTTGGTAGAATTCATGCAAAAAGTTTCACATTGGTGACAAAAGATGTGAAAATTGATTAAAACAACATATCCGATATTCATCCATTTAGGGGTTTTAAGAGGGTGTTTTGAGTTAAAAAAGTTTTTTTAAGTATTTCTGCACCTCCCCCAAGTTGAGAGACAATGAAAAGTTCATACGTGCATTGAGTTGGTACAAAAATCTTGTTGGGGTTTTAATTACTTTCGTTAACCGCCTCCATTTTTATGTAGAAATTTGATATTCTTCGTGGTTGTTGACATTTTGTGCGCTACCACATCTCGTGCAAATTGAGTCAGGGGTTCCAAAAGAATACTAATTTTTGTTCTTCGTTGAAATTAATATAAAAAACCAGTTGATTCTGTCGCTAAGACATCTGAAAGAAAAAGCTTCAAACGGATTTTCATTAATTAGACCTTCAAGCCATTCAATTCCAAATAGTAATAGAATCGTCTATATGATATAATTATAAATATTTCAAAACACATGACGTCTACACCCTGAATTTCATTTCAGCCAATGCCTTATAGTCCACCAGAGGAATCTTTCGTTCTTGACTTCTGAAAAAAATAATCCGTTGTGAATACCGAAAGATAACTATATTATACCAAGCGTTGTGGTCAAATAGGCGACAATCACTAAATTTATTAAATATTACCACTACAAAATAGTATGATCTAAACAATAATAAATACTGAAGCTTAAAGCATCAAGTACTTTTCCGGTTTGGTTATTATTTACCACTACAAAAAAGTAACTCCCACCTGTCGATTTGATCTTATTTATCGGTGGCATGGAATACTACATAACAAAATAAGGGTATTACCTAGCATTTATATGCCAATTTACACTACTACCTATGTATTTTTGTCCATAAATCTATGGTTATTATTTATCTGCACTGATATAATATCAAAAATTTTTGCAGGTTCATTATAACTTCACTAAATTAGTATTTCATACATACTATGATGTTTTTCGGAAACAGAAGCAATTGTAATTATGTAATAAAAGTAAGACAATGTTTACAGGCTGGTTTATTCAACTTTAGTAATCAATAAACAGGGTATTTGGAAATTAATTCATTCCATACTCTGAAGTCCTATCCCAAAGATTTAGAACTTCCCTTAAGTTTCATAATTTTCGAATGACTATTCATCTATATAGTTCTCTACAACAAGAGAACTAACTTGTAAAAAACAGTTCTCTCCACAACCTAATGGTGATAAGTACATAATAGGTAATGAAAACTACCTAATGATAATATTCTTTGGAAATTATAAGCAGGTGATGATTGTACTTTTGGGACATTTGCAGGGAAATTATCGCTTTTCAATAATATGCAGTTAGTTATGAATTTAATATGGAAAAATGTAAGTCATATGGGTATATACCTACATATATCTAGATGATTAAGTAAATCAAATTTGAAAAAACTAGGAGATACCCACTGTGTCAGACAAACCTACATGCAATTATGAATTCTGTCTTTAAGTAGGTAGGTACTGAAGCCATTAGTGCTATTCCATATTCGCTATGAAACAGAGTATGACTTACCGTTGATTACAGTACACTGAATCAGTAAGCTTTCCATTCGTAAACATTGAACTTCAACTTGGAACAGTAGTGCAAAATTAAAACAATGAGAATGGGTGCACAAATCACGAATGGCAATACGGAAAAAACAATGATAAAAATGGCGACACATCGGAAGCCGGAGCGGAGCGTTGCGTGCTTGTTACTTCGGGATCTTTCGTCGGCTTTTTTACTACTCTTTGTAGTGATAAATCTTAACATCACAGGAAGTAATCTCATACGTGATTTCATTTGTAGTGGTATATAGAAATATTGAATAATCTATATTCACGGTGAACTTAATACCACTACAGGTAAGATATTTAATAATTACATGTTATTGAACATTTCAACTGATGAAGTAGTCAATAATAATTGAAGCTATCATCATTCGGATGTGGTATGTAATAGATTTGTCGTGATATTGAGCACTCATAAAAGTAGTATGACTAACATGTTAATTGTTCAATGAAACTTAATCGACATAACCATTCATTTAGTAAACAGAAAATCTATTCTTTTTTCTCAGTGCAAGCAACTGGTCTGCACTCCGAAATGTTGGGAGGAGAAAAACTATATTGCTGGAAAAAAACAATTTTGTAGTGAATAATTTTTAGTTTTCCTACATAATTGTATTCTCAAATGAATAATTCACTGAGCACATTGCAATATAGACGCGATTGTAGCGAAGCTAATTTAATTTAATTTTTATTATCAGTTGTTTAAATTAGAGTCTAGATTATACTACTCATATCGCGTTAAAAATATCCTGTTTAATGAAGCGTATAGAAATCAAAGGTCTCATTAGAAAATATTACTGTTGTTTCTAAAGTAAGCCTTTATCAGTTATATTACATGAAGCATCTTCTGACTTCTGGTTGTCGAAAAACAGATTAATTCGAGAGGCACTGACCCTTGGTGTAACCAAACTCAAAACAGCAGACTACCCTGATTCCTACATATATATCGTGTTTGAGGTAATTTTCTCTGGCGTCAAATTAGGTCAAAATCTATTTTATAATATACAACTCATAAAAACACTCCAGAAAATATTTTTTCCATGTAACTTGATACAGGTGATTCGTTTATCTTGGTGGTATGTTATAAAAGTTGAAAAAAATTAAGAAACTTCTTTGGCAATATTTAGAATATGAAAGTAATTTTTGACCATCCTGTACTCAATGGAAATTGAAATCTATATAATAAAAATATCAAGAAGAAGCGAATTCTCAAACAGTGTAGGTACATAAACTCAATATTCAAAAAAAAAATATTGTTTCGCCGAAACGGGTAGTAAATAAAAAAAATGAGGGTATGTAATAATGACTACAAATATTACAAGAAAGTTTGAAAAAAGTAGGAAGTTCAAAACAAGTTATGCAATTCAAATAATTTACTATTATACCTCCCTGTATACAATAAATTTGAATTATTGTTACCTAGTCTTCTATATGTTCATTTTTGAAGTGATTGCGTTTCTAGGTTTAGTAAAATTAATTGATTCTATATTTATATAGAATGAATTAATTTTACTACTTGACCTAGAAACCCAATCAGATAAACATTTCAGATAATTTGGTTTGACAGGGGCAGCAAGAGATGCCAAAATGTACCGAGAAACAAATATATATATATATATATATATATATATATATATATATATATATATATATATATATATATATATATATATATATATATATATATATATATATATATATATATATATATATATATATATATATATATATATATATATATATATATATAAATATTAGAGATGCCAAAATGTACCGAGAAACAAATATATATATATATATATATATATATATATATATATATATATATAAATATAAATATATAAAAAAAAAATATTAATATATATATATATATATATATATATATATATATATATATATATATATATATATATATATATATATTTGTTTCTCGGTACATTTTGGCATCTCTAGCTGCCCCTGTCATACCAAATTATCTGAAATTTCATGTCTGAAGTTGTTCTTGAAGCAGAACAGAAGTGTCAAAATAAGGGTAAATCTGGTCATTATTTTTGGCTTCTCCAAACTATGGTGAAGGAAGTGTAGAAAAGATGCATCACTGGAAATTTGTTCATGAAAAGGTTATTGATGGATTTTTGTAACCCCAACCTACATTCAAAATAGGATGAGTGGGTTGAAAATATATACGTCGATTCAGATGAAGTAAAGGCTGTACCTTTTGGAGGTGTCAATTTTTATAACTACTGCCATTTTTATGTTGAGATTTCTTATTTTTTCGTGATTTTTTAGGTTTTATATACAACGTTGATTGAGTTGATGTTCGAAAACGATCTTTTGTGAGTTTCATTCTAATGTGAAGATTTAGTATTTTCTCGTAGATTTCAAGGTTTTGCTCACCTCCAAATTGAATTGAGAATGAATGGTTAAAAAATACCTAACAAAAATTTCAGTGAGCTCTTCTGATCCAGTTTTTTTATTTTGTAATATCATCTATTATCAAAGCATTTTATTTCGAGTGAATAAATAACTCATTCGAAAAAAAACTAATCTTAGTATTACGTAATTTAATCAATCAATTATAAATAATAATAAGTACTGGAGATATCATGAATATAAAGGAGGAATTGCTATGAACAAAATCAATTAAAAAATTTCTCAATTTTGCTAGTGTTTATCTTATATATATTTTTCATATAAGAAATATCATGAATATAAAACAGAAGATATGAATGAATGACTGGTTCAATTATATCATCAACTCATAATAAAAAGCACGATAAAAGCATGATTTTAATGTAATGGCAAAACGTCAATTATTAATTCTAAAACAAAGATATCGTAACATCACGAGGGTTACAAAATCTTAAAAGAGGGAATTGTAGATACCTCAGGTTTTTAATGGAACATTACAAACATATTCCATTTTATATAGCACCAATGTAGTTATGTCAGAAGCTTTTAAATTGGTAACTTTCATGGTTAAGTACTAAGGTGATAACTTCAAATAATATCACATTGATTAATACTGTCCGCATCATATTAGTATTATATTATATATAATACTAAATAAATAATTGGTTCGCCATTTTGGACTTCCCAAAATGCAGGCGGCCGAAGGCCGCATTATGGCAAAC
>JARQZK010003674.1:190000-232500 GCA_030704885.1 Cynegetis impunctata
TTATAGAAAATAATTTTTCCAGCAGTACAAACCACACTGTATCAAAATATATAGGTTTCCGTTAATATCTAGGAATATCATATTTAGTATTCACCCCCTTTTAACAAAAAATCATTAAATTACTAAATTTGATTTGAATTCAGTAAGTTTTGATTAAGTTGTTTTAATTTAATAAGTTAGTTATTGAATACTATGACGAAATCTATCATCTTTTGTATGTGTGTAAGCTTTCAGTCAGTTAATCATTTTTAAAAAAATTATTTCCTCTTGGATCTGCTCGCACCCCCTATTAGTGTGGACGCGCCCGACTAGGGGTCGCGCTCCACAGGTTAAGAATCGCCTAATTGAACAGCTTCAAGCCGATATACAGAGGTTATTTTTCTGTTTTACTCAAAGTGTGACATGGATAAAAATAAGATTCATTACGTCTAGTTTTTTTTAAATTTTTGTACCCTTCAAGATGAGCTGGATGGAGATACATACAAATTAATACTTTTGTCCCCAAAATACCAATTCTGCCAATAAACAACTTCCCAAAAATATAATCCCATATGAGAGCAATAATTGGAAATTAGAAAAATAAACGATTTTCACAGTTTAAAAATCAACACTGTACCTATATCACTGAGTTCAGTTACAAGATTGTCAGGGCTTCAACTCAGGTGATCATCTAGGAAAACCCCAAGAAACATTGCGAAATTAGCTATAGAAACCTATCTGATCTCATCCGGAATTTTAGCTGTAGAACAATCGCAGCAGAACATCAAACATTTGGTTTTTGCCATATACATGACAAAATGATTTTGCATGCATCAAACATATCAAACTCTTCAATATCGAAGATGCATTCTCAATTGTCAACTCCAAGCTATGGAAACTCAGTAGAACATTTGCATCATCCGCAAACGAAATAAGATCTGCAAAAATTCTTTGGAGAAGAAATATAAGTGGTCCAAGAATGCTACCCTGTGGCACACCAGTATTGTTTTCTCCCAAAAATGGCCGATATTGGTTGGTATTCACCATCATCTCTACAAATATATATAAATATATATATATATATATATATATATATATATATATATATATATATATATATATATATATATATATATATATATATATATATATATATATATATATATATATATATATATATATATATATATATATATATATATATATATATATATATATATATATATATATATATATATATATATATATAAAACAGAAATCTTCGTGTTATCGATACACGTTCGTGGCAATAATATGAAGTAAACTAGGACATTTATTTGAAAGTAATCGAACAAACCTCCTAGCGGAGCTGGTTATACGAGTTCACGAAAAAAAAAAGTATTTCGATGTTTCGGGAACTCGTATAACCAGCTCCGCTAGGAGGTTTGTTTGATTAGTTTCAAATAAATGTCCTAGTCTACTTCATTATATATATATATATATATATATATATATATATATACTCTAGGGGAGAAACTTTCTTTCGCCAAAATGAAAGGTTGACTAAAATTTATGTCTAAAGGAAATGTTCATAATTATTTAGCAGAATTAAAATTTTTTCGACACTCGAATCTTTCTATGTATTTCAAATAAATTAATTTAAAGATACGTGGTGCACCATCTTACCTGATTAAGTCCAGCAAAGTATCCTGCGTAGTTACGTGTCTCATCTTGGGTTCCGAACTGTCATCTTCATATGGTTTAAGTCCTACACCCGGTCGTATAGTCGTCACCAGTATAATACCCAATATGACCGCACAAATAGTAGTTGCAGAATAATAAGCGATAGCTCTGAAAGCAATCTTTTTCGATAAACTCAAGTCTAAACTACCGATAGCAGTAACTACTGATGTCACTAAAAGTGGAATAATCAGACATTTTAGCATTCTCAGAAAAACTTCACCAGGAAATGCGAGGTACATAACAGATCGCTTGTCCCATTGTCCAGGTCCTGTTTGTCTGAGGAGTGCACCTAGAGCTCCTCCACCTACTACACCCACAACCGTTAAGATGGTTAATAGGTTCCTTCTAACAAAGCCTGCCATCTTGATTCAAATCTGAAACAAAAACAAAATAAGAATATGAATAGAAAGAAACAATATGTAGCTAATTGTACAGTAATTAGTGGTTGAATTAAGGACGCTCATACTTAAGGAAAATAAACATCGTAATAAACTACGTAAGTAGAAAATTGAATTTTCTCTAATCTAATTAAATATGTAGGAATATTTGGATTTTATAATGGTTGAGTTTACCGAAACGCATCATATATATAGAATTAAATCAGAAATCACGAAATTCGTGCCTGTCTCAAAACTTTCTACGAAACGTCAACTTGTTAATGTAATCGGATTTCAAACTCGAATGCCCGTATTAGTCCAAGAGCTGGTGTGGTGACACATTTAGACCACAAATTTGACCCAACTAGCTATGTAGCTGAAAAGAACCGTTTATGATAATTACGTATGGAAAGGTTAGTCTGTTTAACATTCACACTACTGCGCAGCGTAAAAGTCAGGTAATAGTTATTTACAATATCAGTGTTGTAAAGATTAGTCATATGAATTTACAATAAGAATATTGTACAAAATTTTATCTACTTTCATCTGTAAGAGTTCACCTGCTATTAGGTTTACTAATCAAGTATTTTATGTTACCTTTCGAATAGTTACTGTTTTTCATGGTTAATGTCGAAACTTTGTCAAACAGATCCAAAAATATAAAAAGAGCTTTTCAAAATGAGCGATTCTGATCGAAGTTTACCCTCTGATATATATATATATATATATATATATATATATATATATATATATATATATATATATATATATATATATATATATATTATATATATATATATATATATATATATATATATATATATATATTATATATATATATATATATATATATATATATTATATATATATATATATATATTTTATATATATATATATATATATATATATATTATATATATATATATATATATATATATATATATATATCAATAATTGATAATTAATTTTATAATTCTTAATAATAAATGAATCATTCTTCTGAAAAGTGTGGTTTTATTTAACAGCAAATGTTAATAAAACCGGTTTATTTCCATTACATCACTAGTGATGTAAAGGCATCTATTACAGCACTAGTTCTGTAATAGGTGCCCTTACAAAACGATTCATAGAACTGTAAAATTCATATTACTAAATGAAAGTAGATAAAATATTTATGCTGAAAAATAAAATTGACCTAGCATCAAATAACTCAAATTATAGTTTATTGTCAATAATAAACGTAAGATATTTTTTAAAAGGTTAAAAAAATATTTTTGACCCACGCTGACAATTTAATAGCGTGTCAATCACTTTTTTTTAAGAAACATACCAAAAAGCCAGATTATTTTGATGGTGACAAAAACTGCAGACATATTATTTTCAATATAAATATTTATGTATAATTCTCTAATAAAGATTTTTTTTACATTTACCAGCTATTCCCAAATTTTTCATATTGCTTTATATTACTAAGGTGTTACAAATGAAATTGAGTAAAAGCAGCTTTTTTTTTGTGATAATTTTTTTATCAAAGATAATTATTCGTGGAAATAATTATTTTCATTTCAAGCTAATATTTCTGAATGCTTGGAAAAGTCTCTTTTTTATTGGATAATTCATAATTCATCATTCTTCACTAACGTTTATTTTAATAAATGAATTTTATTCCATAAAAAATTGATAACTCATACGAACTGTTTTTAAACATGAACATTTTCAACAATAGGTTATTTTTTTTTGTGAATTTTCACATAACTATTAAAATGTATTTTCGATTTTTTCAACTATACTGGTATTATTTTTACTCCAAAAGTATCACAACTGTGGAGAGTAAAAACGAAACACGTGACGCTCTACTAAGCCAATGAGAGTGCGGCATTAACGGTCTCTCTCATAATATTCATTCTTTCGGTCTCACTATATTTCAGGAATATTTTTAGTTCGTCTGACATTTTTTTAAACCATCAAAATTACCTGGCTCTTTGGTATAATTAATATTAACTATATACTTTCAAAAAATATCTTTGGGGTGGTCTGGTTCCTTGTCACCCCATTCAAATGTTCTTCAGCTGGTATATTACGTTTATTATTGACAATAAACTACAATTTGGGTTATTTCATGCTAGGTCAATTATATTTTTCATCATAAATATTTTACCTGACTTTTACTCTGCGCAGTACCTATTCCACCTGTACATTTTAAACAGACTAACCATTCCACAAGTAAATATCATAAACAGTTCTTTTGAGCTACATAGCTCGTTGTGTCAAATCCATGGTCTAAATGTGTCACCGGCTCTCTGCCTATGTGTTGCTAATAAGAGATGAATAAGTAATACTAGAGATTCAACAAATCACACCTCCAGAGAGCAACTCTGTGATTAATGAGATCCAAGCAGCAGCTCTTTGTTTTATGAAACATAGATTTGAATGTTTCTATTACTTCTGTTACGGTGTTTGTAATTGATGATTATACGTATTACTTATTAGGAAAGTTATAATATTATTTCAAGCTGTCTTTGAGGTGTGTTATATATAACTGGCTTCAGTTATCAATTGTATTTTTCTTAATTTCATAAAACTTTTTCAAACATTATGAAAGGAACACTGAAAGAATGAAAATTTTCGAATTATTCAAGCTTTAATATTCATTCTGATTTTCTTCAACATTTTGCTACAAATTGATGCATTGTCTGAAACTCTGAGAGTAAAGATAAAAATCAGTCGATCGGCTCGAAATGGTTTAATGTTTGATATAATAAACTTGTTCTGCTCGAGGAAAATCCTACAAACCTCACCTCATTTAACTTCAATACTTGATTATTCACCTTATAATTCACAAACCCACGCATCAAATTTTACTTTACTCATTTGCTATTCATCGCAATGTTAAACATAATCAGTGAATAAACTAGCAGAGGCAATTCTTCATAGAATCAATTTCATAATTAGGATCGTGTTCAACCTGAAGTTATTTAAATACATTATCATATTTTCAAGGAGTTTCCTTATTTTTGTTTCAACATGACATTTTGATATTATTCGCCTAGCACTTACTGACTCACTAGAACATAAATAGAATATAAATCAATTAATGTACATATGTAAATCAACTTATGTTTAACATGTAGGAACTATCAATGCAATGTGATTTTGACATTAAAATAAAAACAATTCCGTCGATTTTGTGACTGGGAATTATTCACGTTTTAATTTTTACCGAACAATTCATAGGATTTAAAGAAGTTAGTATTGAAGAAATTGCTCGAACTATATAAATCCTCTGGATTGATTATAACTGACGTGCTATAAGTACATTTTCGAAATATCTCTTCTAATATTTATTAAAATATTCAAGTATGGCAATAGAAAGACACTTAAATCAATTCATGAAAAATATACCTGTTGACTATAGTCAATTTTGTATATAACATAATGTGAACAAGAAAACTCTTCAATAATTGAAAATTACCAACAATCCCCCAAGGGAGCTGGTTATATGCATTCACAACGCAACAGTGACTTATAAAAAAAGTCAAGTTACCCCGACTCTATATCTAATACAGCTGTTTCAATCTTATTAGACCTCTTCAGTGCAGCATATTCGACCTGGAGCGAATTGATATATTTCTTGTTCCATAATACAAATCGAGACACAACTACTATATAGATAACAATCCAAAACGGCCACCTCAAAAGATAATAGGAACTAACAGTTCACTGTTTAGACTGAAAATGCAGAAGTCGAAAAAACACTTCTTAGAAAGTGGTTTTTTGCTTGTAGGAGAGTTATAGATTTTTTCTCGATTATTAAACAATAATAGGAGTTTCAATCGAAAGAAATGATTTTATCAACTAAGAGTTAACATCGAAGTTACTTATAACATTTGCAAAGCTAGTAAATGATATGACTTACTAATTAGGTACTAATACAAAAAAAACAATGACAGATTACGATGTTTCAAGTACCAATCCAGGGAAAAATATTTTTATGAATCAAATATATTGTAGAGTCGCTGAATTACGTGAAGAATTTGAAATAATATGAATGATATTAGATATTGAAGATGATGGTGTACCTGAAGCTTAAGTATTTTATATCTGATCGGTTTTAAACGGTAATTCCTAAATTTTTGTTTTCTAATATATAGCGTCTTTTTCATTTACTCTGACTTTTGGTAGCTGTCCACTGATGAACTTGGGCCATCTCCAGCCAGTATTGAAACTACTTGAGCATAATCTGTCTTTTGATTGGGTTCTCCCTGGAGCAGGAATATGTGTTGAGTCTTGTATATTATTTCTGTATCCTATCATGAGTTTGCGCTAAATTTGCTTGATAAATCCAATTTTGCGTCTTGCTTGGTTCCAGATGTCTTCTTTCCTTCTTGGATTTGGACTTCTATGTCTTTTCCGTTTTTCACTGGATATTTTCCATTTTTTATTTGACTCCCCCAGAGCATCTCTCAGTTTTATGAACAGTCTATCAAAGAGTTTTTGTTCGAAGTCTATTGAAGTATAGTTAAAACTATTGAACCTCAGCGTATTTAAATCTTCAATTTTTGCCGGAGCTCCATATGAACTCAGAATACATGCTACAACCGCTTGAATCTTCGTTGACATTTTTGAATATTTTTGCTGCTTCCTGTAAATCATGACATTTCTCAAAATTTTTGGAAAACTTGATCATTATTTCTAAAAAACCTGTACCTTCAGAAGCTGGATATATTTGAAGAGGGATATTCCCATTTTAAATGAACTCAGATTCAAGTGTAAGGACCTTCAAAAGTGTGATAGGTCGTCGAGGTTGTATACTATCACCTGGTATAACTATTTGAATGCTTCCCACATAATTAAATGTTCGTTCACCATCAATAGTGCTGATATTAAAATCAGCATTATCATGCGATTGTATGAGGTTTTAACAGTTTTTTAAAACTTTTGTCTTTTTAGTTATTAAAATTTTAATATTATAGTGAGTCACAATTAGTAATCAAATAAAGTATACACATGGCTTGATTCCACTTATATTAGTTTAATTTACTCGACATAATACTAGTGTTCTTTCGTACTGATACAACTGATTGAACTTATAGGATTGAAGTGAAAGTGATTTTGCAATCAGAGCACATTCATTCACTGAATGCCCGAAAGAATGCGCTCATTTTCATCATATCTGTGTAAAAATTTAAAATATATATTAACTTCAAATTTTGAGGTTAACTTTGCCAATGTAATCTAATTGATAGAACTGATAGAAGATGTTCTGCGTTCAGAATAATTACTTACGATCACTTTTAAGTTGTGGAGGGGGGAACTGATTGAAAACGAAAGAACGGCCGCTTAAACTGATCTATCTGATTTTATTTAAATAAATCACTTCGTTCAGTACGAAAGAACACTAGTAATATATTTCAGGATATCAACCCATTATCAAGAGCTAATAACAAACTGAATTAGATTAATAATTTTGGGAAATGTTCCACCAAGTGGTTAACAAGCAGTCTATCGTAATCTGTAATTAAATTTGTGATTTCTATAATTTTATATTTGATGAAATCAATTATTTTGGTTTTTGCTTATCTAGTGCTCTCAATTTATTTTCTAAAATTCGAAAGGTTTGACCTATATAAGATTAGTAATTGCAAGGAATATTGTAGAACGTATAACATTGTAAGAGTTTATAAATCATTACAAATATATTGAAACTTTATAGCTTCAAAGTAGCATACACAAAACAATATAAAATCGAAAAATACATTAAAGCGATTATAATATTCATTACAATAAAAGGTATGAATTTAAATAAAATTATTGAAAAAACACAAATTCAATTTTTTTTTTATCTCGAGGGATATACAGTTTAACTCCGGTTCCGAACTGCCAATGAGCTTGTAAACGAGGAACATTACCCAACAATTTATTCTATATCTATAACCACTAAATTCCGGACATACACAACACCCAATAGCAAGGTGGGACTCGAACCCACAATCCTCGGTTTACAAGCGGTACACCTTACCGCTTGATCTACCGAAGCTTCCACAAATTCAATAACGGTACTACATGAAACTGTTGAGAAAAAAACAAAATATGTGAATAAATTTGAAAAAGGTCACATTTTCAACAAAATTCTGAAAAAATCGTAACAGAATGGATATGAAAAATCTAGGTTTTATTTAAACGTTTTAGAATAAACATAAACTTCAATTACTAATAACAATCATTCAAACATATCAATTATATTACCTCTTCACTTAAAATGTAATATATTGGATGGGCCTGTCTACTTCATTTAAGAAAGTGAGCTTTCGGATTATTCATAGAACAACAATTTTAGTTAAATGGCGGCCGCGGCTAGCATTCAAAGCGTTACAGTAAATGGAGTGCACTACAGAGACATGATGAGTGATTTTTTGTGACCGCAATTAGACGATTTCAACTTGGACAAGCTTTGGTTCGAGTAGGATGGAGCAACATGCCACACCAGCCATGAAACTATCGATCTTTCGCAAGTTTGGTAAACGTGTTATAAGTTGTTTGGAAAACATTAATTGGCCATCGTGCAGCTGCGATTTGTCGCCGTTGGAGTTTTTTTTTGCGGGGATATGTTAGGGATTAGTGTTACTTCAACGATCCACAAACAAATGGTGTACCGAAGAAAAACATTGGTCTAACTATTAGTCAAATAGAGCCACAAATAATCGAAAATGTACTACAAGTTTCGGTGAGAAGGATGAACTACTGTCAAGTTAGCCGCGGAGGTCATTTAACTGAAATTGTTTTCCATGAGTGAATCAGAAGGTGTACTTCCTTGAATGAAGCAAAAATTACTCTAAAATATTCAACTGCAGATATAGTTAAAATACCAATTGCAACAAGAACCCTTTGCAACAAGTTTTAGCTTCCACGTAATGATGAAAATAGAATATTTCTCTCATTGTCATGAGATTTTTTTTTTAGGATTTGAATTTTAAACATAGTTTCCTGTTCATTATTTTTTGACAGTCGAAAATTAATGACAATTAGTCAAAGACAAACTATTCTGAAGATGTTTTGATAAAGATATAATTTCTCCAAAAAAGTTAACTCTTTGTTGATAAAATCATTTATTTCCATAAACACTTTCATCGCCAGAAACTAAAGAAGAAAAAAATATTACATATATATATATATATATATATATATATATATATATATATATATATATATATATATATATAAATATATATATATATATATATATATATATATATATATATATATATATATATGTGTGTGTGTGTGTATATGTATATATATATATATATATATATATATATATATGTGTGTGTATATGTATATATATATATATATAAAAAATAACAAGAAAGCTTTATTCAAAAATAGCGTTCACATACTTTCTGACAAAACGAACCTTTTTTAAGAAAAAGTGTAATAACTAAAATGTCCAGAATTCTTCAGTATTAATTTAAAAAATACCTGAATGAGAATATCCACTTTTGTGATTTCAATTTAGTGCTTTTTTCGTTTTCTTTATGCATCCTCATAGTAAATATAGGTTTTTAATTCATTTTGGTCTTATATAAAGCTTGTTCCAGTTTAATATATATTGTAAAGGTTTATGATAATATATCATTTTTGACTAGAAAGGCTTAAGTGTCATCTTTGTATTCAACCAAATATTAGATAAAAATCTTCATATATAATGCGTATGGCTTATTCAGATCACCATTGTAAACCCAAAAATAAATCACAACACAATATATAGGCTTCACAAACAAACAGCTAAGATACGTATATAATCAATTGATTCCTTGGTCGCCATCTGGAAGTCAAACGAGTCACCAGTGTAGGCCCTTGATAGAGGGTTTCTGGTGATCTTCTTTTCAATTTCCTGACAAGACCTTGCTTTCTGTGAAGGTGTGTATAGGCTTTATATCTAGCTTAGCATGAGAAACCAGATAGTAGGTGTTGATTTGATTGTTCCTGTTATAAGCCGCATTTTTGGTTGAGTTGAGCATCGATTAAAATAACGTGAGCGCTATCATTAGCCATATTGGAGCTGCTGAGTACTCCAAACCAAGAAGAAAATATCTGACAAATGTAGCACCATGCAGCAATGTAGGCCAATGAGCACTATGTAGTGCTGTACATAGTCTAGAGCATTGATTCCCAAAGTAGTCCACGAGAGACTCGATGGGGGTCTACGTTGGCGTGACAAAAATATGGGGGTTCACAATTCGTAAGAGGGGGTCCACGAAAATTTATCTAGTTTCGATAGTGAAAAACTGTAATTTTGGCTTGACTTCACCTATCAATGTAGGCAGATAATATTTTAAGTAGTTCATCGACTGTTACATGTAAACACTTGCATATTCCATACTCAGTACAACGTGTAATTGCAAATCATCGCTTTCCGTTGTCTACAGTTCTTGTTGAAACTTGCAAAGGGACGAAATACGACTTGTGGTGTGTGTACTTGCAATCTTGCATGATATTGTTCGATTCTTTACCAATATTGGCATACGAATGCCAAGTATAAACGTTACTCATTTGTTTCCTCAATTTTGAAAAGAAAAGTGAAGCGAATCGATGATACTGTTTGCCAATATCGGAAAAAGTGAGTACTTTTTAACAGGTAGAATGCTTTGATGACAATATTCCGACATACGTTCAACATTTAATTGCATGATGACTTCAAAATCAGTTTCGCAGATATTCTGACGATGCAAATACCACCTTGGATCATGAATCCATTTGATGAAACGAAAGTGGAGAATGTGATATAACAAGAGAAGCTACTCGGGCTTAGCACTAATAGTGCTGAAGGTAAAATTCAAAAAATGGTATCAAACATTTTGCCTGCAGGCATAAATACCCGAAAAATATATTGGACTGTGAATAATTACGAAAAAACTTTAATAGCATTTTCCTCGTCATATCTCATCGAAAAAAGTTTTAGTGTCGTTACCAATCTTTTAGCAAAAAGAAAAGGAGCAGATTTGCGGTTATTTCTAACAAAACTGAAGCCAAATATTTATTGATTATTTGCTGTCAATCCATCAAGTACATCCCTCTCATTAGTGATTGTCATTGAAGTAACGTTACGTTATTAATATTTAATTTAAATTATATCACGACTGTTATCATATTACAATGTAATGTAAACCTTACAATGTAATATGATAACTATGATAAATAATAGTGTATTAATCACATATTTGAATGAATACAACAAAAGAAAATATATTATTTCTGTTTTTATTTTTACCACTCCGAATGGAGGGGGAAGGGATTTTCTGAATAAGATAAGTGAGAATTGATTGGTTTCTTGTACTTTGAGTAGATGTGAAAAAAGTGAAGTTGGATGGAATCACTTTTTTGATTGGCCAACTTTGTTTTTTTGACATCCGCTCACAGCACAATCAATTAAATAATTAACCAATAAATTCTCACTTTTCTCTCGAAAAGTGTTAATTCTTGGTTGGAACTCAGCCCCAACCCGAATTTCCATAGTTAGATCTAATCTTCACATTTTTTGTCGAGTTTTGGGAATATGGTAGAAATATAGCTGCAGGGGGTCCACCGGAACCAGCAAAATTTTCAAAGTGGTCTATGGAAAAAAAGTTTGGGAACCTCTGGTCTAGAGAATGTTTGCACATTCTGAGTTTGGCTGCTGTTAGGTGTATTTTAAATCTCAGCTTCCTATCCAGCCTTATGCTCCAGTACTTACAATTTTTATTGTGAATAAGTGGCTCATTTTCAAAGCGTACTTGCAATACTCTATTGGCTAGCTTGGCTGGAGTTGCGGAATTATTGCCCAATAGTCGATTGTTACGATGTTCCTATCTGTGTGTCGAATGGCTAATGCCCAATCGTCGGTGTATCCGAATTTGCTGGATGTAGATTCGGGCATGTCAGCAATATATAGGCTGAACAGTAATGAGGCAAGTATAGATCCTTGAGGTAAGCCGTTGTTCAACTTATATGCACCAGTATTGTTACCCATAGTTACTTGAAATTTCTAATTTGATAGCATAGAATCTATCAGTGCACTCCAATATATTCTGACTGATTGACTCTTTATACATATTATAATTCTATAAAATATTTGATTTACTCAACTCAATATGTCTGCAAACAAATTTATTTTCGTGATTAAATAAAGCTCTATAAATATAATTTCTATCTCAATTCTCAAAACGAAATATTTAGACATATATACATATATATATATATATATATATATATATATATATATATATATATATATATATATATATATATATATATAAAGATGTAGGACACATATTCACTGATGAAAATTTCGATAATCCCACACTGTCTTCCGAGTGTGCAAACAAAATTAATTCTACAAATGAATAATTTGATATTTGCTTATCAATTTATTTAACAGATGCTTCAAGTTCATTCTAATAATTCGAAATGTTACCATGTATTTTAGTTACATGCTTCAGTAGGTTTTCTTAATTGTACTAAATTAATTTTAACAAACGGAAATTACTATATTATCGAATTACACGCTGTTTCATTCATTTCAGAAGAGAATTATTACCATGGGAATTTTGCGCTAGAATTGGTCCGCTTGAATTTGAAAGAGAACTTTCAACGTATATTTTCATATGGAAGATACATGACCTTAATTCACATATAATTTTTATTATAGAAGCATTACAATTGAAAAACGCAGCAGATCTCTATCACTAAGATCTTTTTTCTCCTTATATATATATATATATATATATATATATATATATATATATATATATATATATATATATATATATATATATGTATATATATATATATATATATATATATATATATATATATATATATATATATATATATATATATATATATATATATATATATATAATATATATAAATAAATTTTAGATCAAAACAATCTCAAATTCGTGGTCTAGGAAGCATAAAATGGACATAAAAACTACTCCTGCACTGATGACTTTCGATATACTGCAATAGTCTATGATATTCGGAGAAAATACGACAAAAAAATTGAAATGACATGTAGCCACACAACATTAAAGCCTCATAATTGTTTTACCAAAGAGTAATAACGAATATTTTAGAAGACTAAACAACTTTATCTGTATCTTCGTCATATTTAGTAATCCATTATTTTGAAAACGCAACTTCAAAATCATACTATGAGAAACATCATTTTCATTATCAGATATTAGACAATTCGGACTCTTGACATGTTATATTGTATAATCATATTTTTTCACATAACATGAAGTGAAAAAGGAAAATACTTCAATAATTTTAAAAATTATCAAACAACATTTTAAGGGGGCTGATTATATGTATTCCCCAACGAGAATTTTACATTCACAATCCAACAGTGAATTATAGAAATCATTATACTCAAAATCTGCATACAGCTGTTTCGATCTTATTAGACCTCATCTGTGCAGCTTATTTGACTCGGAGCAAATTAAGAAATTTCTAATTGTTCCCCAATACAAATCGTGACAGAGCTACTATCTGTATAACAACACAGAGCGCCCTCCACAAAGGATATTGGAAACTAACAATTCACCACTTAGATCGAAAATGCAGAATCCCGTCGAAAAAATACATGACTTCTTCAAATGAAATGTCCACTCTGCAACTGCAGCATATTGTGAATGTACAATTCTCGTTGGAGAATACATATAACCAGCTCCCTTTTTTATTTTCTTTCCGAAACCCACCTCGAAAATTATTGATTTTAGAGACAACTGTACTATTTGTAGCATCTGATTGAATTATTTGCAGCTTCTTTATCAATATTTTGTATGCTTCGTTTTTTATTTCGGTCTCAATAGTGTTTTTATATTGTCTGCCACAAGCAGGGTATGCCCCAGTACAACTCAACAGATTCCCATAGAAATTCCCAGGACATTGTTCTGCAGTCAGATACTAATGAAACTATCTGCAAACATTTTTATTAAATAATATACAAATGTATTGAATGTTAATATTGGTTTTAAAATCCAAATAATGTGAAATACTTTAAGAAATCTGAATTTTCCTTATTCACTTTACGTAGTATATTAAATTAACCATGGTCAAATTGTCTATTTTTCATGAATTGATTTTGAATATTTTTTTAATCCCATTTTACGATACATACATTTTTTAGCATAGTATTTTCTTTTCAACATAATTCTATGTATGTTTTGATATTCATATCTCTTCAGAATATCTAAAATTAGATTGGGATTGATGAGATTTGCTGAATATTTATGTGAGTATGTGAATCCGATGAAGCTGTGTAAACTTTAATTTCGAAGATCTTCCGCAGACTGAGCAATTGAGTTCAGGATAATTCAAACAGAATTCTGTCCCTACTGATATGTAGCAGAACTGAAGAATTGAGTTTATATACTTCACAATGGCTAGTTAAACTATTCTCTTCTTTGCTATGAAAGTTATATATTATAATTTGGTTAATCTCTCAACCGAATTATGTTCATATTTTGAACATAGTGTCAATATTCGATCACTAACTTTAATAAAGAATTCATCAGGTTTTATTCTCAACAGTGAAATACTAAAATATGTTTCAAATAATTGATTGAATCACTTTCAATTCCAGAAAAAAGCTTTCTTATTTTTTCATTTAAGGAAAAAAAAAATAATCGAAAAATTGCTATGACTATTGAATTCATGAACTTACACATAAAAACATTCTTCATAGGAATTTCATTATTCTAGGGCAATCAAAGAAGAGTTTTTCAATATTTTCTCCAATTAAAAACCAAAATGACCGATTTTAATTAAGAAAAAATTATCATAATAACACTGTGAAGTAATTCTTCGAGAGCTTGAGGTACAATCAAACTTCCACCTCCACACAGCAAGAAAGTACATATCGTCGTTGTCGCTATTTCTACTTTGGAGAAAAACCCATCAACTTTGAATTTATAAATTTTAAAAATAAATTTTTTAAGTCAGGAAACAAATTATTTTTCAATATATTCAAAGACGCTCTTCCACAGATACAGTAAATTTTCTATATATTCCATTCACCTTAGTTAACAAAAATTAAGAGAAATATCGGTCAATGAAACATACTTAAAACTTTATTTTTTCCACTTGAACTAGATAGGCAAAATACAGAACTCAAAAAAACTAAACAAACGGCAAGGATTAATGGTCATGATAATGAAACTTAAACTCTTTAATGAATAAAAAATAACAACAAATTAAAATTAACCAAATATACTCTCCTATCAAATCATAAAAACAAACATAGATATTAATAACTCATTTTGTAGAGTCTTTAAACCTTCACAAAAAATCTCTGAATTATTTTTAATGCTAAAGATAAAACTACTTCCTCTAAAAAAATCTAGAGTTTATAAGCTTAGTTGTTAGGAGTATAATGGCTGTTACATAGGGCAAACTATTACAATATAAGTTAATATGTCTATAATCTTAGTGTTTCGAATACAACTACTATTTAACTTCGAATGTTAAAAGAAGCTAAGACTAGCTTTTTGGCCAAACGGTATTTCAAACTGTTACTAAAGTCATCAATCTATACACAAAACTCATGGTTTTTGTTAAGTTGTTTGAAGAGAGGAGTTTTTCCGAAATATATAAATTTGAAGACTCGCAACATGAGTTAACCAGCCAACAGAGGTATTCTAGAAGGCAAACGTCGAAGATTGAAGAAAGAAATAAAGATTATATACAACAAACGAGACATCTGCCACACTTTTGTTAAGGTAATTCATTCTAAAGATTCAATTCGTTTACATCCAATTGAGTTTGATATTTTAGATTTTAATTCTAGATCGATAGTGAACAAAATTATCAACAAAAAACTCTATCGCAGCGAGCTGCTTTAGAAAAGCAGGTTTTTATAACATATCCAGTTTGAAAAATCTGTTTATTCATTCTTGATTTTTGTACCAAATCCAAACAAAAATTGGCCTCTAATGTGTAAACAATACTTACTTCCTCCCCGATGGGTCAACCCCCCAACCAATTCGTCCCAAAACCAATCGCATCGAAGATATCATACGAAACTACGTAATCACAAACTTTCAACCCTATTGCTACAAAATTGCGCCCTTTATCGTGTGAAAAAGATTTATTTCCCCCCAAAATTTATTTCCCCCCAGCCAATTCGAACCAAAAACAATTCCATCCAAGATATCATACGAAACTACCTATTTACAAACTTTCAACCTTATTGCTTCAAAATTGCGCCCTATCATAAAAAGTCATGAAACGAAAAACTATCTTGGTCCTAGGTCGAACTTTGCTAATCGCATCCATTTTAATGAGCAGTTTTTCAAAGTGAAAACCTGCTAAAAATTCATTACTCAAAAATCCAAAATACATTCATTACTTAATCGAGAACACATATTAAACAAAATATGCATCAAGATTTTTAGAACAGAAGTTTTACAATAAGTTTATTAATTTATCGAATACTTCATTCAACGAAAAAGCATCTAAACTACTAGAAAAAGGATTTAAACACAATTTAGATCCCAGTTACTCTGAACAAGATTTTAATATTATAAAACTCTCCAAACAACTTAGAATTTAAATACCAATCAGAAGATAATATAAAAAAGCAACCAGAGAAATAGAGATCACTCAGTTATTGAATCATTGAGAGATAACTAATACATGAATAATATTTACTAAAGCCGTTTAAGGAAATGCCGTAATTGCTTTGAATAAAACTGATTATATTTCAAAAATAATATATTTTTTGAACTCTTCAAATTACGAAGTTCTAAAAAATTATCCTACAAAAAAATTCCAAGCAGAAATTGAATCAGCAATTAATATTGCCAAATCAATTATTTCAGATAGGGACAAATATCATTTGATATTATCAAATCCCTTAGTTCCACAAATGTATTACATTTACAATTACACAAACGTAATATTCTAATACGCCCTGTTGTTTCCTATATTACTGCACCTGCATATAATACGTCCAAATTCCTCATTGAAATTATAAAGAATTATTGCGAATTTGGATCTACATATTCCTTCAAAACTTTTTTTTAATTAATCAGCAAAATAAAAAATATCGACATACCACGTAATAGTCAGGGCAAACTAACATAATTTTAATCAGAATACAGAAAAATAGAAACCAGAACTAGCCCAACGGGAAATGGTTGGGGGGGTTACTAACATGAAAAAAAAATAAATGCAGTTACTGACCTTGGGGACTAACTCAATAAATAAAGTCAATAGTTTGGATGCGTATTACGAGAAAATTTGACGTCGGAGATAAAAATGTTCAACAGCAAAGTTGTAGGTAATAAAAAGATCTTTCATTTTTGTGAAGGGTACTTTTCATCATAACCTCAAAATTATCGAGAAATTTAAAAATGTTCCAAAAAATAATAAAATTTTTATATTATATCTATTACAAAAATTAATGAATTGTTATGAAACTTGGTGAAAAGATACCTTCATATATTATAAATAACCAAAAAAATTTTCAAAAAAAAAATAATGGAAAATTTTTGAGTTAGAATTTTTTTTTTTTAAAAATGTCCTTTTTTCAGACGAAAATTGTATCGTGGAAAATCATCGTAAATAGATTTTTCAAAGCTCATTTTGTTTGATTTTTTGTCTACTTTTTGATAAATCAGAGACACAATATAGCTTCCATTTAAGAATATGCTAAAAAATGCAAAAAACGAAAAAAGTCAATTTTGAAAAAAAAAAATTTCAGTAATTGTGGATAATTTTGTTAAAATTTCAAAAAAATTTTAAAATTAATTTCACCAATCGATTCTACGTGAAAAAATATTTAAGAAAAGTATTTTGTTGTTAAAAATTACTCCAATATTTAGGGGTGGTAAAGGGTTGCTTCTGGAGGGTGAACAAAGTAATGATCGTCCTCATGCAATTTTCGGCTAAAATTGACGTTAGAAAAAAAATTAGTAATCAATAAAAGTTGTAGATTTTGAAAAATTTTTCAAGTTTTGTAGAGGTCATTTTTACCATAACCTCAAAATTAAAAAAAAATGCAAAAAATTTATTTTTTTACATTTTTTACTTTTTTAAACTTTCTTATTATTTCGTTTCTTCTTATTTTTGTGTACTTAGTAGACAAAATGTGTGGTTGAATAAAAGTATT
Organism: Cynegetis impunctata; assembly: GCA_030704885.1. Classification (NCBI taxonomy): domain Eukaryota; kingdom Metazoa; phylum Arthropoda; class Insecta; order Coleoptera; family Coccinellidae; genus Cynegetis; species Cynegetis impunctata. Next base: position 208,238 of record JARQZK010003674.1, read on the forward strand.
ATAGTAATGATATTAGAAAACTTTAAAAATTAGAAAAAATATACGAAAAGATTAACGCGCATGATCAGAACTACAGACAGTACACCTATCTCTCAATCATAGAGGCTCTATGGGTATTTGTTATACACAAGGCTTTTATTTTCCGCCATACCATTTCTACGCAGATCTCTGCAGGAGTTGTCAAGATTCTGGTAATTGTTGCAATATACAACAAGTTTCAGAAGATGTAACCGATGGTGAAGACGAAGAGCCAAGTCCTCAAAATAATATAAACAATGAGGAAGTCGAAGATGATTTTGAAGAAGAGATGGAGTGTGAAGATTCGCAGTTTAGCGAAGAATCGGAGGGCGAAGAAGAACTGATTCATGTAAATAAAAGAAAAAGATTAGTGTAGTTTGCAATGTGTATTTTCAAGATATAATCATTTTTTTTTATAATAAAAAGTTCTTTTTTTTAAGTTTTGATCATATTTTAACAAAATAAATACATATTTTCCTCATAAACTTCCTATGAGTTTCCTCAAAATCTTGAACATTTTTTCCAAATTAAAGTTACAACTATAATACTTTTATTCAATCACACATTTGGCTACTAAGTACAAAAAAATAAGAAGAAAAGAAATAATAAGAAAGTTTATAAAAGTAAAAAATGTAAAAAAATACATTTTTTGCATTTTTTTTTAATTTTGAGGTTATGGTAAAATTGACCTGTACAAAACTTGAAGAATTTTTCAAAATCTACAACTTTTATTGATTACTAATTTTTTGTTTAACGTCAATTTTAGCATGAGAACGATCATTACTTTATTCACCCTCCAGAAGAAACCCTTTACCACCCCTAAATATTGAAGTAATTTTTAACAACTAAATACAGTTTCTTGAATACTTTTTCACGTAGAATCGATTGGTGAAATTAATTTTAACATTTTTTCGAAATTTAAACAAAATTATCAACAATTACTAAAAAATTTTTTTTCAAAATTGACTTTTTTCGTTTTTTGCATTTTTTAGCATATTCTTAAAGGGAAGCTATATTGTGTCTCTGATTTATCAAAAAGTAGACGAAAAAACAAACAAAATGAGCTTTGAAAAATCTATTTACGATGATTTTCCACAATACAATTTTCGTCTTAAAAAAAAATTCAAAATCAAAAATTTTCCATTATTTTCTTTTGAAATTTTTTTGGTTATTTATAATATATGAGGGTATCTTTTCATCAAGTTTCATAACAATTCATCAATTTTCATAAAAGTTATAATATAAAAACGAAAATTTCATTATTTTTTGGAAAATTTTCAAATTTCTCGATAATTTTGAGGTTATGATGAAAAGTACCCTTCACAAAAATGAAAGATCTTTTTATTTTCTACAACTTTGCTGTTCAACATTTTTATCTCCGACGTCAAATTTTCTCGTAATACGCATCCAAACTATTGACTTTGAATTTTTTTCACTTTACCCCCCCCCCCTTAAGTTAGTCCCCAAGGTCAGTAACTGCATTTATTTTTTTTTTCATGTTAGTAACCCTCCCAACCATTTCCCGTTGGGCTAGTTCTGGTTTCTATTTTTCCGTGCTCAAATTTAGTTTGCCCCGACTATAATGCCAGATTAATATCTTTCGACATACCTAGTCAATTTATATCCAAGTATTCCGCCAACTGATCATATTGCTCTCTTAGAACATAAACTAGATTCACATCATATTAATCATTCAATAAAATCAGACATTATCACTTTATTAAGTGCCTCTATGAATCGAAATTATTTCAGTTTCAATAATAAAATATACCGCAGCCAAAATTTTCCTATGTAATCTCGAAAAAGTTATACACGATCAGGCTATGAGCAAAAATTTTGTTTATTGGTTTAGATATGTAGATGATATTTTAGTCTGTTTTAACACATTGAGCGCGGAGTATAATTTTTCGAACTTTTATTGTGTTAAAAATAATAGAAAATTTCATCAATTCACTACACCCAAATATTCAATTCACAGCCGAAATAGAGGAGGATGGTTCACTCAATTTCTTAGATTTAATAATTCGTAATCATAATAACAAATAAGACTTTTCAATATATCATAAACCTTCATATACCGATATCACAATATACAATACGTCTAATCATCAATTTCAACACAAATTAGCAGCTTATAATAGTATGATACATCGCCTTTTCAATATACCAATTTCTTATCTCATAACTTAATATTATCAAGCAGATAGCAGTCAATAATGGGTATAACCCAAACATCATAGACAAAATAATAAGGAAGAAAAATCATAAAATGGCAATTTCACAATTGATCAAACCAGAAGAAATTAAACATAACAGCTTAACTTATTTCGGCAAAGCTTCTAATAAATACAATCCTTTTTCTCTAATCTAGATTTCAATTTAGCATTCAGATCAAGAAGTAGTCTAGGAAAATCATAAAAAACAACAGCTCCAAAATAGATAAGCTCAGTAAATCGGGAGTTTATAAACTTAAATGCGGAAATTTCGATAAAATATATGTAGGTCGGACACATATAAATTTCAAAAAAAGGATTACTGAACACAAACGAAGTTACATAAATCATAACGAAGATTCAATATATGGTAGATATTTAATAAAAGAGACACATGACTTCAAGTCGGATTTCGAAATTCTAAAACTCGGAACACAAGGTTCAAAATTAAATGTTATGGAAGCTTTAGAAATTAATAGGCATAAAAATTCCCAGAAGTTACTGAACAACCAATTGGATGTGAACAGCTCCCCCTTCTTTACCTTTTCAATGAAGAACGGTAGTTTGTTCTTAGAATCCCAGAATGGAATTCCCAAATTTATAATTGTACTTTGCAAACCTTGTATTAGATGTTTTAGTTTGAAATTCGCACAGGGCCGGCCTAAGGCAAAAATTGCAAGTGTGCTAGACTAAAATTTCATGCCCTCGCCGCGCAGTATGGATTTTTTTTGGAATTTAAGGTCCAAAAACACAATTTTTGTGCACTTTTGCGTCTTGTAGAACATTAAATTTATGTATGACAATTTTATTCATTATTGATTGACTTGATATGTTCAGTACTTCCTTGTACTATAACCTCTATTATGTCAAATAAACTAATGAAAGCTCAACTCTTCATTGTTCTTGTGAACATAAGAGAGTTGTTCTTTACAGTTTACTGAGGATAATTATTTTCCCCGCAGTAAGTTTGTGGATTTTTCAATATTGAATTATACCAACTGATAATGTGCAATTTTCAGCTAACCGAAAACTTAGGGTTTTTGAAGTCCAATGCTATTCCAACGAAAATCTTCCACTTTTATCGGAATCTGAACCTGGGCCATCGTCCAGAGATTCTAGATAATTGTACTTTCTTTCATGTAACAACCAGAGATACTTTTAAAATAATAATTATAAATAATGTTTATTTGCACAAGCAAAATAACAGTTTATCATAACATCAAGAATATGAAATAAAACTTGACTCTATAGCTAGGTGAAAACTAAAATATTCAATTATATAACTAGGAAAAACAGAGATTCTATAAAAAACCAGTCTCTTAGAGGTCCACCGTACTTTTAGGAGAGCTGTTATACGTCAGGAAAATTCAAAAAATATAATAACTCATTACGTTCAAATCATTCAAGCAGAGTATTTATGTTAGGTAATTCTTCTTTTATTTCATGTTGTTTTTTTCAGTTTTGCTGGTAAGTACTTAGTTTTGTCCATTATACTCAAAACCTCTTCAGTTGGTAATGAAAGTAGACATGTCAGAGATGTTTTCTTGAAACTTTTGAAAGTTTTTTACTTTTTAAATAAATAGGTGTTCTATCATACTGCCTTTTCATGATGTATACATAGTTCCTCTAACCAATTAATTTATTCGTCCTCTTCTTTATTTTATTATTCATTTTCATGTTCAATGATAAAAACTCGGTGTAAATTTCAACTTGATGTAGGTAGGTTATCTACTGTTGAAGAGAAATAATATTGTCCTCAATCGAAACACAATGAACCATTGGAGAATACGAAGTCCAAAAAAACACAAATTACGAAGCTAAACGTTCGAAAACTCAAAATGAAATGAACGTAAATACCATTACAAACAATGTAAACAATCCGTTAATGGCCCATGCTCTAGTACCGATATTAGCCGTCCCGGCGCTACGATCTTAATTTCAGATGCCAATTGGCTAGAAAAGCAAAGCCGGGGGTTGGGGGGAGGCAGGAAGATGAGTAACAACACTTTTCGCGTCCCGCCACGAGACTGACAAAATTTATTCTATAGTCGGCGGCAAATCATTGGAAGCATTTTTAGCTGTGTGAATTAAATTTTCAATCCACAAACTGACAACGACGCTTGGAGAGGGGTGTAGAGGGGAGTGTACAGCTGTTTAGTGTCCAAGCTTCTAATGATATGACGGCGAGTATAGTTTAAATATTATTGCCCAATATTTAAATCAGTTTCAAAAAAATTTCCAAATTTATAATTTTTTTTTTACAAAAATTGGTCAATTCCAAAAGGCTTGAGTGTGCGGCTGCATACTTCGCACACCCCTTAGGCCGGCCCTGAATTCGCACCTGAAGGTAGTGTCAGCGAAACGCGTTAACAAAATGATTTTCATCGAGTAACGGCCGCATCAATTCAAATGATAAAATTAATAGCCAATTTCTTAGATTTATAGGAAGGATTAATTTTTTCAAAGTATTAAGCGTAACTTTCATCTTTCGATATACGCCATGTTCCAAGTATTTTACTTGACACTTTTCTGATTTAACTTTTCATTATTATCAAAGTGTACTTTTTATTATCAGATACAAGTATATGTAAATTGGTGAATGCGCTAGTATCGAAGTAGAAATATAAAAATCGGCCAAGTGCGAGTCGGACTTGCGCACGAAGGGTACCGTACCATTGACTATGACCCCCTTAAATATTTATTTCATTCTAATTTTATATTCCTTATTGACGTAAATATACAATTAAGTATTTTATGAATATTTCAATTGCCTACCTGTTACCTTTTATTGATATCGAGAAAAAATAGGCAAAAAATGGCGTTTTTTGTATGGGACTCCCCTTAAATATTTATTTCATTTCAATTTTATTATTAGTCATGAAAATAAAAATACAACTGAGTATTTTGTGAATATTTCAAGTGCCTATCTTTTGCCATTATTGATACAGAGCAAAAAAAAGGCTAAAAAATCGCGTTTCTTGTCTGTGTGTATAATAAAACACAAACCACAGCACTAATCAAACATAAAAATAATGAGAATCATTGTTCCAACTTTAATAGCACAAAAATTTTAGAAATAGAGAAAGATCAAAAATGCAGAGAAATTTTAGAAATGTTACATATTCAAAAAAATTTAAATAAAGTCATAAATGATAGAACAGATATAAAACATTTTAGTTCATTATACGCAGATATAATTCTTTAATTTTTCCAATAAACAACGTAAATCAAGACAAAATAATTCAAAAAACAAACTCTAACCATAATAACTCATCTTCTTAGACAGAATCTAAACATCTAGAATTTTCAATTTTTCTAAAAAGAAAGTATAGTTTAGAACATTTGATCTCTAAAATAACAAGTGATGTCTTTTTAAAGACAAATCCAACAATCAAATATTTTAAACCTATTTTGTACATTACGTGGGTGAATGTTTCTGTGGTTCCCTTTCCATCTAATATCAACAGACCTGACTGTTGATATTGGACTAAATAGCACGTAATTAGTAACTGAAGACGGCCACAGCCGTATAAAAATTTTTGAAAAAAAGATGAACAGTACCCTCTTCTTTGACTCTTCAAAATCAAAATAATTTGAACCTAACGTGGGTGAAGGTTTCTGTGGTTTCCCTTACCATCTAATAATAACAGATTTGAATGTTAATATTGGACTGCATAGCTAAATAAATAACAGAGAACGGCCACAGCCGAAAAAATTTTGATGAAACATAGTAGTCTCTTTTAACTATTCAAATTTTTTCAAATCAATAAATGTCAAAGAAATTTCAATATTTCAAAAGTTTTAAAAAGCCACGAATGTCGTGGCGAAACGTAAACTTTTTAATGAAATCGAGTTTTTTTGAGATTCACCAAGCCTGTTATTGCTAATAATTATCAAAATTTTAGATATATATATATATATATATATATATATATATATATATATATATATATATATATATATATATAAATATATAACTTTTTGATAATTATTAGCAATAACAGGTCATTTGAGTTTTAACACCGACTAACTTCAAGAAAAAAACTAGAAAGGACTGTTATAACTATTCAATTTCAGTTTTCAAATTGAATTTACTTCAATTTGTATTAATTATTATTCAACACACGAATAAATTATACCTCGTTGCTGCATGCACTTTTCATGAAATCAAACAATAAGTACTTATATTTAGTTTACCATCACATACATACATATTCTATGTGACATTTCAACATTTTCACATTGGAAAAAGCCTTGTCTCATATTGTGTTGATTTCTAGATCCCATTTAAATAAGTACCTTGATGGTTAGAGCAATAAATTGTTATATCCAACGTATGTATACGTAAATGTAGGCGGTTACCAGAGGTAAATCCACATCAACTAGAAACGAAATGAACCCATTTTTTTCACGAGAATTCTATGAAATATCATCAAATCTCTAGCAAAAAGAATTTTAAGTAAATTCTGTTTTTATGTTAATTTCGAATTCTGATAAATGATAAATGGACTTTTTTTTTATCTCAAGAGACCTACAGTTTAACGCCGGTTCCGAACGGCCAATGGGCTTGTAAACAATGTACATTACCCAACAATTAACCTCATAATTAGAACCACTAAATTCAGGACATACACAACACCCAAGAGCAAGGTGGGACTCGAACCCACATCCTCGGCTTACAAGCGGTGCACCTTACCGCTGGTCTGCCGAGGCCTCTATAAATGGACTTGTTAGAGAAGACAACTTGTTAGTCACTATTAATGTTGAAGTTTGAAACCATTTTTTGGATGTCTATTCATATACAACTCCTAAATAATCCTCAAAAAAAAAATACTTTTACTCAACTCAAACTGAAATATTTGAAATTGATATGAAATTGAATCAAATGAATATATTCATGAAGTCATTCATACATCAAAAGTGAAAAAGTGAAGAGTACTAATTTCACTTACTTCTTAAGAAAACATTTAAAAAAAAACAGTTATACTAAAACGAAAATGAAAGTTTATACACAATATATACATTATATATATATATATATATATATATATATATATATATATATATATATATATATATATATATATATATATATAATCTCTTGATAATTATTAGCAACAGGCTTGTTGAATCTCAAAAAACTCGATTTTATTAAAAAGTTGACGTTTCGCCACGACATTCGTGGCTTTGTCAAAACTTTTCATATATATATATATATATATATATATATATATATATATATATATATATATATATATATATATATATATGAATATATACAAGTTATTGGAACTTTTCCTAATATTGATTTCAAGTGCTTCTCATACATTAAGTTTATTTCCTTTCTTCTCTATATTTTATATTTCAAATTCGTTATTGAAGCTTATGATTATGTTCCAGAATTCAGTGATTTTAATACGCCATCCACCAGATTTATCCGCGGAAATATATGACGTTTCGAAATGTAAACATAGTGATAACCCATGAGAGTTCATCACTCCATTTTTCGAAAAATGAGGGCATGGGGACAGCTAGTTGGATATGAACTTTGGTGATATGAATTTCGATACAGCCGACTGCTCTTGAAAAAATGTTTCATTAATTTCGATTTTTACCCCGAGGCGAAGCTAAAGGGGTTATAGTCTCACGACAAAAAGTTGGGATCCGGCCCGATTTTAAAAATTCCAACGGATATCGATGAAAAACTATAGCGTTTTTTAGATAGGCGTTACGACATGCGCATGCGCCAATGTCGATATGTACGAAGTCCTACAAAACATGCGTCGAAATGCTCTGTGTGCCACGGTAACCAAGCGACGTTGATAGCTTCAGCTTGATTCTGCGTCTGTGTCTGCTTCCCATCTTATCAATTTGATTCATAATTTGCAGCAAAATGAGCCGGAATAGGATATTCAAATTCGACAGTCAATCAATTAATTTTTTTGCTAAATTTTCACGGATTTTATTCGTAATATCGACTTATTACTACATTTATTGCAATTTTCCTTCATTTCATTCGTAAAATCGACTTTCATTGTTATTTAATTTATATCATACATTCAAAAAATATTGACGACATGCACATGCGCCGAGGGGTTTTATCATTCCTAGTGCTACGCAGTAGGGTGTCCTTCATTTGAATATTTTTCGTGGTATTCTCCACATATTCGAATTGAATGAATTAGTTTTTGAACTAGGACTTCAACAGTGCATAGGAAATCTGTTGAAAAAGCATTTCATTTTTACAATATAAAAATGTGACTAATCAGTCACGTACCTACTTATTTTGAATACATATTCGACCAATTTGAATTAAAAACGATTCGGCAGTCAGAGTCTATTCAGAAGTGAATATTAATTGTAAAGTGAATCTCATTCAAAAATCAGACCCAAAAAAAAAGTAACCCAGAGGACAAAGAACATCTATAGGCTTTATTTGAATTCATCATGCCCCCATGAAGCATATATAGCACGTTACAATCCAGCAAATGAACGCTAGGCACAAAACTGTGTTTGTCACGAATGTAAGGACAGCGTTGCCAGGCTTTAAAGTCAGCTGTATTGGTATATGAGTATACTTACAAATTGTCTTCAAATTTTAATTACTTTCAAACAGTGTTAATTGATATCATTGTATATAACATACAGCGAAACCCCACGACACCTCTCATCTTTTTAATTTTTTATTCATCATAAATCTTATTTTTATGTATCCTTCACTTATGTGAATTATACGAGGTATGTATATATATATATATATATATATATATATATATATATATATATATATATATATATATACATATATATATATATATATATATATATATATATATATATATCTATATACCTATATATATTTATTTATTTATTGTTGCGTAGTTTTGACCTATACTCTCCGATTAAGTACATGAACGAGCTCCCGAAAATTTAAGAATATATAAGCTTACATTCGAGGTACACAAATGAATGTAACCAAATTCGTGGAACAGTTTTTCAAAATAATAATGAAAATCTCTAGAATAAAATAAAAACCCGCGTGTCACCGAACGAAAATTTTGTCGTTGAATTAACTTTTTTTTTAAATAAACTGATAATTTCGTATTCACCTATCTTCACTCGATATTCTTCCAACGATACAAGAGACGTCATTTTCTTTCTTCCTCGTGGTTTGTGAAACCAGTTCTTTGGAACGAAGTTTCGTCAAGGTCGCATGCCCTTAATGTTTCTTGTTTTTAATGGGACTTAATTCTCAAGATTATGTCCTAGACAGCTCTTTCAAATTCTAGGCTGTCTATTTTTTTGTTGTAACCCTAGCTGACTTTCTATAAAGAGCCAATTCACAATGAAATCAAACTGATAACTAGAAGTAGAAACACCTCTAATACATGGCATTGTTTTTACAAATAAAATTTTAAAAAATAACCACTCTTTTCATCATACAAAAGCCAGACTACGAATGAATTTATTTACAGTCAAATATGAATTATTTCCGCTGTTCCAAAGATTATCAAAAGTGCAAGAATTTTTATACCTATATATATATATATATATATATATATATATATATATATATATATATATATATATATATATATATATATATATATATATATATAATCTCTTGATAATTATTAGCAATAACAGGCTTGTTGAATCTCAAAAAACTTGATTTTATTAAAAAGTTGACGTTTCGCCACGACATTTGTAGCTTTATTAAAAGTTTCGATAAAGCCACGAATGTCGTGGCGAAACGTCAACTTTTTAATAAAATCAAGTTTTTTGAGATTCAACAAGCCTGTTTTTGCTAATAATTATCAATAGATTATAAATAGTTCACAGGCAACAACAATTCGAATAAATATATATATATATATATATATATATATATATATATATATATATATATTATATATATATATATATATATATATATATATATATATATATCTATATATATATATATATATATATATATATATATATATATATATATATATATATATATATATATATATATATATATATATATATATATATATATATATATATATATATATATATATATATACAGTAGAACCCCGATTATCCGTGCTCCACGGGACCGGACGAGGCACGGATAAGTGAAAAGCACGGATAATCCGAACATTCATTTATTACATGTTACATACATACATATTATGTATGTATATATGTATACTCAAAATATGACAGAAAAAAAAAGATCCCATTAGTTCAAACTAAGTTTATATGTATTGCATAAAAAGATAACAGAACAAAAAATATAATTCTACATAAGGTAAAAAAGTAAACTGCACAAAATAAGAAAAATAAAAACTCTACATCATAGGTACATAATATTAATTTGCGTTTAAATAAAGCGGATATGGTATTTTATGTAGCTATGCGTTTGAAAAAAAGATCTTTTTTAATTGTCTGACGTATTCTGCTCAAGTTCAAAATGTCGGTAATGTCCAAAGATTTTCGTTGCTCAAAATAATCTAGTAGAACGTTGGCAGCTTCTTCAGCCTCTCGGTTAGAAACTCTTTTGATTGATACCGTCCCATCATTTTCTTCGTCTTGACTATCATTTTCGGATGAATCAGGTTGTGACGTACCGGGCTGATTCAAAACTTGTAGGATAATATCGTCGTCATTGAAGAGTTGATAACCTGGCTCATTTTTGTCACACTGAATCCATCTTTCAACTTCGGTTTCGTCAACTTCTTTGAACTCATCGGCGCTGCTCACTAATCCAGTTAATTCAGTTATGGTCGCTTCTTCCTCCTCAGATTCCACGATGCTTTCATCTTTCTCTAGCGTCATTATTTTGTAAAAAGCTCTTTTGAAATTTATTTCTTTCACTCCATTCCATGCATTTGCTAATGTAAAAATTGTGTCTTTGATCGTAAACGATTTCCAAAACGTCATTAGATCAACATCATCCAACAAATTCATCATAACTTCTTTCCGGTAGAGGCGTTTCATTGTCTCAATAACACCTTGATCCATTGGTTGGGCAATGGAAGTGACATTGGGTGGGAAAAAGAACAAAAAAGTTTCCATCGTCAGATCTTAGGACTGCCTCATTGGGATGAGAACGAGCATTATCCAGAAGAAGAAGTGCCTTTTGTGGCAACTTTTCCTGCTTCAAATAAGACTTTACCTCAGGAATGAACTTTTTATGAAACCAATCTTGAAATATATCACAAGTTATCCAAGCAGCTTGCTGGTTATAATAGTGAACTGGGAGATTGTGCAATTTCATGTTTTTAAAAGCGCGAGGATTTTTTGATTTTCCAATCACAGTCAGCTTTAGTCTATGACCACCAGACGCATTAGCACAACACAACACTGTTATTCGGTCTTTACTCTTTTTATATCCCGGTGCACTCATCTCATTACTTGCAGCTAAAGTCTTTGTTGGCATTGCTCGCCAGTATAACCCTGTTTCGTCAGCGTTATAAATTTGAGAAGGTTGTAGATTATTTTCTGTAATTATGGTCTCCAGCTCATAGCAAAATTCTACCATTGCTTCTACGTCGGCACTGAGCTTTTCGCTTTGAATTGCAAGCTCACGGATCCCTCGACGTTTTTTGAATCGATGCAACCAACCGCTGGATGCATTAAAAGGTTCTTTGATTTTCAAGCGTTTGTGAAAAATCTCCGCTTGGTTAGCACACATTGGTCCAGAAATTGGTACGCCCTCTGATCTTTTCTGCAAAAACCACTTGGAAAGTGCTTCATCGAGTTGTTGAAAAGTTGATCCTTTCAATGATTTCCGTGTAGAAATGTTTTTAAAAGAGTCGAACTGCGATATAAAATTTTGTAGTTTCAATTTGTTTTTAATGATATCGCGTATTGTTTGTTTGCCAACTTCATAGACTCGTGATAATGTTGCTACACTTTCGCCCTTTTCAAGTTTATTTAAAATCTCTAGTTTTTGTTCAATTGTTAAAACATTTCTTTTGCGTTTAACACTGGTTGTTTCCATTTTAAAAAGAAACGCACGCGTTGAGATTATAGCAGTGTAGTCACTCGTCTTTAGCGCGCAACTAAATAAATTAAACCTGAAACATATTCTGTACTTCCCCGAGTTCGAGCACTGGGATTACCCGACCGATCGATATTATTGTATCCATGTGTCTCTCTCGTGGCGCGCCATATAGAGAGTTTTGGTCGAGTGATTTCCGGTAAACGCTATTTCGATAGAACTTCAAATAATACACAATCATAGCACGGATAATCCGCAGCCCGGTTAATCCGCGCACGGATAATCGGGGTTCTACTGTATATATATATAGATCTATATATATATATATATATATATATATATATATATATATATATATATATATATAAATATATGTATATATATATATACATATTATTAGAAAAATCAATATTAATGAAAGATATCTCCTAAGTAAAGCTAACCAACATGAGTTTCAACAAACGAATAACGAAATATATCATCATCTGTAAATATATATATTATATATATATATATATATATATATATATATATATATATATATATATATATATATATATATATATATATAATATATATATATATATATATATATATATATATATATATATATATATATAAATATATTTGAAATTTTCTAAATTCTTACCAGGATACATATTCATCATTACATCTTTGAGGTGTTTTCCTTAATAAGGTTGTGTCATCGTTTGGTTTGGAGTTTTTCGGAAATTTGAGATTATATATATTGAATGGCTTTGCTTGGTCAAATTGTTCAGTATTAGTATTTGCAACTTTTAATTTTCAATTTAATAGCACTTCACTTCATATGATGGTCATATTTACATACAACCTTGTTAATTTTTGTTGTTATTATTGTGTGTTTCAATATTTATGTTTTTAATATTTCATATTCATATTGTAGAGCCCTTAGGTATAATATAAATTTATACTCCTCTTTCGTATTATAAATATATATATATATATATATATATATATATATATATATATATATATAGATATTTATATATATATATATATATATATATAAACAACAAAAAAGTTGAACGTAAATTAAATTACTAATATCATCCGCGTAGTCGCTAAATTACTCAACCTACGACGTGAAATGAGTAACAAAAATATAGTTTTTGGTTATAATAATATGAAAATTATCATAATGTCACGAGCGTTTTACCGGATAATATTCAACACAGATAGTCAACCATGCAGAAACTTTCCTTATCAGAGAAATAGATTGAAACAGGAATACGCTCATTGAAATTTTCATCGAGAATCTACTGGGCTACGTTCAATCGACCAAAATGATTAAGTGCACCTCAGGATTTGACTGGATTATACTCAACGTTCGTATGAATTGCACAAAATAAGTTGTTGAGTGAAAGAGAACGTTAACACGAACAAAAAAAAACAGAAATATATTGAAAATAATTTGCATCCAATAAGTAAGTATAGTAAGACCTTATTTTCAGACTAAGAAAGTTGAACAAAGAAATATCTTAACAAATCAGGAGAGACCTAAGAACCCATAACACAAACAAAATTCCAAGGGTGATAGAGAAAAATAAAGGTATGAGAGTTCTAAGAAACACGATTTCGGAGGGCAAAAAGAATATCGGAAAATTAAAGGACGCAAACGGGCAAGTAACAACAAATAAAACGGATATTTTAAAGATTGTCCAGGTCTTCCACGCCGAACTCTACAGTACCACAAGTATCCAGGAACAAATTATCAACATTCCCAAAGTTCAGAATCAGAGATCAGCACACATACCCGAAATCAGTTTGGATGAACTAAGAGGGGCCCTGAAGAACAGCAAAACAGGAGATGACGTTATAACAATAGAATCTATAGAAAATGGAGGAGATGCCCTTCATCGAACTCTCGATAAGCTGTTTAATGCTTGTATGATAAACGGAACAACCCCTACGCAGTGGAACCGAGCAGTGATCGTAATCCTCCATAAAATAGGCAATATTACAGATTAGAAGAACTACCGCCCGATAAGCCTCCTGTCGCACGTTTATAAACTGTTCATGAGGATAATTACTAAACGAATCACAAACAAACTCGACTACTATCAGCCTCAAGAACAGGCAGGTTTCCGAGCAGGATTCGGCACAACTGACCACCTCCTAGTCATGAAAGTCCTCATTGACAATAGATACACAACAATTATTAAAAACATTCATCGAAATACAAAAGCGACAGTTAGACTACATGAACACACTGCAGACTTTCCCATTAAGCGAGGAGTACGCCAAGGTAACGTCATTTACCGAAACTTTTCACAAACCTTATGGAATTTATGTTTGAGAATGTGGAATGTGGAGATATGGGCATCAACATAGACGGAGAAAAATTGAACCACCATAGATTCGCAGAAGACATCGTTCTCATCGCAGATCGGGTCGATGAAGCCAGGGAGATGCTACGAAGAATTAACGAGGTTTCAAATATAGTAGGACTGAAAAAAAAATGGCAGCAAAACAAAATTTTTGACAAATCTGGTCTGAAAACAGAAGTCTATGAGCAATTCGTGCTGCCAGTACTCAACTATGGGGCAGAAACACTAACCCTTTCCAAAAAGACGGACGACAAAATCCGTATTGCCCAGAGAAAAATGGAACGATCGCTGCTTAGCATTTCTCTCAGGGACAAAATTGGAAATGCTGTTATAAGAAGGAGGACTAAGCTGACAGATGACGTAGAAAGAATAGCGAACCTATAGTGGAATTGGACTGGCACGTAGCACGTCTTACGGATAGGCGCTGGATAAAGAAGATCGTAGAATGGAGGCCACGACAGGAGGCATATCGCAGTATAGGTAGACTAGGTGGTCAGACGACATAAGGATAAACCAAACAAACTGGATAAAACTACACAAAATAGATCTAGATGGAAAATTCACGGGAGGCCTATGTCCAACAGTGGACGTATATGGCTATATGATGGTGATGATGAATCTTTCAGTATATTGAAAATAATTTCAGATAACATTATGACACTAGTTTGAAATAGCTGAAATAAT
Organism: Cynegetis impunctata; assembly: GCA_030704885.1. Taxonomy (NCBI): domain Eukaryota; kingdom Metazoa; phylum Arthropoda; class Insecta; order Coleoptera; family Coccinellidae; genus Cynegetis; species Cynegetis impunctata. The sequence goes on from JARQZK010003674.1 coordinate 223,516, forward strand.
ATTGTGTTTGGAAAACGCGAGGTTAAATTTTATGCTAGCAACATTAGTGGGTTTTGAGTGTTTTTTAATTTGAATTATCTAGTCTAGAGTACTATTTGTTGACTGCTTAGCATTCATGATCTGTCAATCACTTCTTCTGAGTGCCGACAACAACAAGGTGTTATTAGCAGGAGAGAAAATTCTCTCACTTACTCATTGCCAGATTTGCGACTCAACAGAATGGTAATGTATCCCCTCTAAGAGAGAATCCGTCAAGATGAATATAGTATCCGCAATAACTCCGCAAATTGAGTAAGTTGCCGACCTTATAACCACATTAATCGTAAGATCAAAATCAGCCAAAATGACAAAACACGCAAATCAAAAATGAAGAAAATTAATCTGAACTATTGTGTCAAATCTATATCATTAAAGAATCTTAAGTGGTTCATATCGTCGTCCACCTTAATGAGGAGAGAGTATACGAAAGTTTCAATGTTGGGCCTTTCATTAAGAGTATGAGGGTACTGCTTAATTCTGATCATCTCCATAACTTTCCTTGAGCTTGGATACCCACTCACGTCCAATATGTCTATGTTCTGCCTTTCCCAGTCCATTTGGTGACCGATCTGGACTACATGCTAGCTGATATTTTCACTCAATGAATTAAGAAGAATGCTAGCATAATCTAATATAAACGCCATTAGGTTTTTTTTTGCTCCAGAAATCGACACCTACTCCTCCACCCATTTTCCTTTCATCAAATTCCCAATGATTTCCTAGATACGACAAAGCACTGAATTCTGTCATCTCTCCCTTTTTGCATATAGAAATCACGTCATAACTCAATTATTATCTACCCTCTCTCGTATTCGGCAAGGGCGAATCCTCGGGGCCTGACCCCGAGGATTCGCCCTTTTCTCTCATGAATGATTTTTTTCATCTCTAAAATTATCTCCCTTTAATATTCTATGCCCAAATTATTTCCTTTTCATCTCCATTGTGATTTTCACGCCTGACTTCACTGACAGTTTAATTTTTTTGGAGATTCAATTATGAAAATTGATAAGAAAATTCTGAAGAATATATAAAAACCTTGTCAATAATCTTTCAGGTTTTGAATAATAATCACAATATGAATCAAATTCAATTTACTCACCGAATTAAGCTAACTGCACAGCATATAGTACGGTTATCAGCTGCGCTCCCGTGTGCGAAATTTTTCTCATGGAAATTTTTTTGCATATTCTTATAAGGAGTGGGGTCCCCTTAACATAATCCATCGGGTGCCAGAGAGTTCTATCGGTAGTTTTTTGTTTAAACAATTTTTGCGTCTGAAAACATATTTCTAAGATTTTTTGGATTATTTTGAACAAAAAAGGTCTCCTGTGATTTTTTCTCTAATGTTGATAGTTTTCGAGATATTTGCGTTTGAAGTTTGAAAATTTACAATTTTTGCGATTTTTAAGGTCGGAAAACAAGGGGAAAAAATCTTAATTTGAAGGGTGCCAACGTCCTAAGATGAAGTTTGGACATTGTTCAACAAAACCCTGATGCGTATTTGGCCATATTTTAATTATCAAGCCTTGTTTATTAATTGTTAAATATAGGTGCGCGCGACCTTTTTCTAACGCTTCCGTATGCAACGCGCCGCGGCATCGCTCTCTCTATGTATATATATATATATATATATATATATATATATATATATCGCGCTCGCTCTGTATACGTGTGCCCAACACCTACACTTGTAATTAAATTTCAATATAATTTATTGATATTTTTCCGTCTGATGATAGCATATTTACAGATTGAAGATTATGAATAGTGCGCTTTATATAGAAAAAAAAAATACCCTCAGATACGCAAAATCAAAGTATTCACTCGATCAAATTTAATATTTATATTGTTTCATTATAATATTATACATTTTTTCAATATTAAAAATTAAAATCATCAAAAAACAACATTAAACCCTTCTGTGTTTGCATAGAAAGAACAATTGTATGAATATGATTCCAAATTTTCCGCCATAGATTTACAAGTGTTGATTTCAAACAAAAACTGATCTATGCAAGTTTAATACAGTATCGTGCATGCGCTCGCTACATTCATGAGATCGTTTTTGCAGTGCTAAAGCGAGTATAATTCAATCATCTCTTTAAAGTAAAATCTTACATTCTGGATGCGTATTTTCTCTCCTAGATCGTAAACTATTGGATGAATCTGGAACAGATTTATGATCGCAAGATAACGTTTCTTCTGCTTTTCCTTCCTCGATTTTCTGCTTCTTCAATTCGAGTTCTCTTCTTCTTATTTTTTCTTCACAAACATAAGTCGAAAAACAATTTTTGTGCCACGAAAATATTTGTTTATGAGAATCTGATTTATAAAGTATCTCGAATTTTTTCAAAATATCATCCTGGCGACGTAAAGCTGCACTTTTCAGCGTTAAGTAACTTTGATTTTGTGGTTGTACTACTTTATCGTTCGTATTATTACAAAAAATGCACTCTAAATCATTTTCTTCGAACTTTCTTTTACGTTGGGGACCTGCCTGATAAGCCATTTGGCATTGAAAATATTCACAACAGATTTTACTTCAAAGAGATGATTGAATTATACTCGCTTTATCACTGCAAGAACGCTCTCGTGAATGTAGCGAGCAGCGCATGCACGATCCTGTATTAAACTTGCATAGATCGGTTTTTGTTTTAAATCAACAATTGAAAATCTATGGTGGTAAATTTGAAATCAGCAAACACAGAAGGTTTTAATGTTGTTTTTTAATGATTTTAATTTTTAATATTAAAAAAATGTATAATATTATAATGAAACAATATAAATATTAAATATGATCGAGTGAATACTTTGATTTTGCGTATCTGAGGGTATTTTTTTTCTATATAAAGCGCACTATTCATAATCTTCAATCTGTAAATATGCTATTATCAGACGGAAAAATATCAATAAATTATATTCAAATTTAATTATAACAAGACGCAAAAAATTTTTTTGAATTTGTTCAAAAATAATTGTTTGAACAAAAAACTACCGATAGAACTCTCTGGCACCCGATGGAATATGTTAAAGGGACCCACTCCTTATAAGAATATGCAAAAAATTTCCATGAGAAAAATTTCGTACACGGGAGCGCAGCTGACAACAGTACTAATAGCCTTTCGGCCTATTTAGGAAAATAAAATAGGTGTTGCGAACTACCGAACAGTGAACTCCATATTACTGAAGCTTAAGGTTTTTTACATTGAAAATAAGAACACGTACTACAGAAATACCCCTTGTATTCTATAACTGTCTTAGCAACAGTGATGAATTATTCGAACGTCAAACCTTCCATGATTTAGAAGATAAATCAAAACTACATAAATGTCACCAAAATACAAACCACTATTAACAAAGAGAACATTTTTGAGAATGATGATACTAACAACAAAACATGAAAATTGGATCTCATGATATAGGAAAGTTATATTACAAATGTTATATTTCATATAGCAAATTGGATCTCATGATATAGGAAAGTTATATTACAAATGTTATATTTCATATAGCATCATCAATGACGAAAAATATGTAAACTACCTGAGCTCCATTCATACAATATAAATTTGCTATTTCATAACACCAATTTAAAAACCTTCAATATAGAAGAAGTACAATAATTACAGGAAGATATCATTTAATGATTGATGAATGAATATATGTAATACACATAGACCGAGAGATACTGGAAGGATTTGTGAAGTCATTTCTTACAGTATGGCGCTTTTAGGGGAATTCATTGATGACGTTCTTACCGGTGGTGCTCATGATTCGAGACCAGACCACCGAGGAAGCAGCATCGCCCTGGGAAAGCGGTGAATTCGACGGCAAGCGACTGAAACTGAAGACGACGAGGAGTGAAAAAGGACCTAGATGGGCTGAGAGATTGTCCATCAAACACGTTCTTCATCGGTTCGCTAGTAAGGAGCAGCGCCCAACAGAGGACGGTACGGTGGGATGAAAGCGGATCGTCAGGTTCGAAGACGAATGATGCTCGTTGCAGACGACGAGATTGAAGATGGATATTGGATCTCGATGTCGGAGTTATGGCGGTTACAGACGACGAGTGCGAAAATGGATGTTGGATCTCGAGGTCGGAGTGATGAGCATTGTTCAAGATCGAACCAACCTGGGATGAAGCGAACATACTTCCAGTCGACAGAGAATGCCACGGGCAGTCGTCAGGTATGTTTACTTGATTTCAAAATTAAAGCGACGCGACGCAGAGAGATATACACTTGGGTCTTGAAATATAGACACAAGGAAGGGAATAGGTTCTAGTGCTGACCGCAGCACGAGAGTCCTAATCTAAGTGTGAGACTGGAGGTTTAGTAGGCTTATGCCCGGAAACCGAAAGAACAGAGGTGTTTTTAGTAGGTAGGCAATGTTGATATATATTTATATATATCAACTATTGAATCCCACACAGGCCGGGTTCGCAACCGGTATCGCTTTTGAAGTTTTCACCTCGATTTAAAAAAAAAAAAAAAAAAAAGGTGGTGCTCGGGTCGCAATTGCAGAATAATTAATTGAAATTGCTCGAAAATCCGGAGGTGTCGAACAATTTCTTTCACAAAATTTCTTCAATTTATCGGTATTTCAACAACAAAAAATCAGACGCTCGCTATATGCCATACTTCTCCGGTGGGTGTTTAGGCCCGCCATACTTTTTGAAAATGTTTTTTTTATTTATTTTGTATTTATTTCTTACAGGCTAATTTTTTTTCAAACAATTGTTTTTTATCAATCTAGTACGAAAATGACCACGCCATACCATTCCGACGGTCCAAAATATCCGCCATACCCCCTCAAACATGTAATTTTTTCAAATTCGAAAAACTATTTTTTTCACCTTGAAATTTCGTCTAGTAGTTATTTTTATGATTAGAAACATAATTGTTATAATGCCATACCTGTAGATTGGGTGATATACGTACAATGTAATTAAATAATTGTAAAACTTCATGCAACATTTGAACAATTTCTTACAGTATGGCACTACTTTTGGACTTCATCATAAGTATGGGATAAATTTTCCTGAATCATAATACTTTTTATGAATTTTCCGAAAATTCAAATGCCATACCTACCCAAAAAAATCGTTTTATTTATTTATTTTTTTTTACATCGCAGCATGCGGTGTTTCGTGCCAAGGTCACAGTATGGCGTATTTTTTAACTTATAATTGTATTGGGACAATCTGTTTTCATTTATGCTATACTGTAAAAAATAATTCTACGGCTTTTATAGGCGTGTTTTAAAACGGTTAAAAAATACCATTTTTCAAGTATAGCACCACTTTTGTACTGCACTAGAAGTATGGCGAATATAATTTTGTCTCACTATATCATAAACTCACCAAGATTTAACTGCCATACTGAAAGAAATCGTTTTTGAAATTTTTAAAAATTTCATGTTTGAGACGGTATTTTGGACCGTCGGTATGGTATAGCGTGGTGATTTTCGTACAAGATTAATAGAAAAACAATTGTTTAAAAAAATTTGGACACCTCAGGATTTTCGAGCAATTTCAATTAATTATTCCGCAATTGCGACCGGCGCACCACCGGTAAGAACGTCATTTTCCTTCACTTTATTACGTATATGAACTCGCCATACTATAAGAACTATGAACTAAAAGCGCCATACTGTAAGAAATTACTTCACAAATCCTTCCAGTATCTCTCGGTGTAACACACAAAAACGCTGGAAATGTCTAAATTCAACGAACTCTCGCTTCTTTCGTTAGTCGAAATTCTATGTGAACGAAAACTCTTTATAGTAGGGGAGCCCGAGATGCAAAATGGGGATTTACTCGAACGTTATATGATATATGCCATTTCACTGGGGGAAAAACGTGTGCAGATCTTCAAAAATGTAAAAAAAAATCGTTATATAGATTTACTCGAGCGCGTCAGATATTAATAGTTTATTCACCCCACATCGTCTCTGATAACGAAGGTAAATTAATCTGCCGGTTTGCATGGTGGGGGTGACCGTACGAGACCAGAACTCAACGCCGATATTCAAAAATTAAAAAAAAAAATCGTGACATTTCCTTCAAATTAAAAATAAAAATTTAACCGTGCTCGAGAATGTCAAGGTGGCGTTTTGTTTTTGCAACCTTTTTAGTCTCTTATTTCGTAATGCCACGTGCAAATCGTCAGATTAGTGAAATGCATACTCTTCTGCATGTAATAAACTCACCTTGCTTTAATCTGACGCGCTCGAGTTTTTCGAACGAACGATTTTATTTTACTAATCTGATCGGCTGCCCTAGACGAACGCCCCCATATTGAGGGTTCATGTATGGTGGGGATACTCAACAGGGTGCAAGGTTTCCCCCAATATGTTATTCTGCCGCACTCGAGTAAATCCCAGAATCTCCGCTTCGGCTCCCCTACCATTATTCAATGCACGTATATCAAATGCAAATTCATAAAGAAACATAAATCTTTTCAATCTGTACACAAATTTCATTCTATTGCCTATATATATAATTTGCTATAGAGTAAATATAAAAAATATTATTAATTTACACTCTGAAGCATCCTGACCCAATGATGAAAATAATCTATAAGCAAGTCAAGAAACTATACTTTCGTTTTCACATACGTTTATACTTGGTGAGAAGTTCAAGGCCGAAAATAGTTAGAACGACATGAAGGCACAAGATTACAACCACATAGTTTCCAATCCTCGTGTTTTCATCAATACCTTTCTCAGCGAAATATACATTTATATATTTGTATATAGATATATATATATATATATATATATATATATATATATATATATATATATATATATATATATATATTATTAGCAATAACAGGCTTGAATCTCAAACAACTCGATTTTATTAAAAAGTTGACGTTTCGCCACAACATTCGCGGCTTCATCAAAACTTTTGAAAAATTGAAATTTCTTTGACATTTATTGATTTGAGAAAATTTGAATAGTTAAAAAGACTACTATGTTTCATCAAAATTTTTCGGCTGTGGCCGTTCTCTGTTATTTATTACGTGCTATTCAATCCAATATTAACATTCAAATCTGTTTTTATTAGATGGTAAGGGAAACCACAGAAACCTTTACGCACGTAATGTTCGAAATAGGTTCAAATTATTTTGATTTTGAAATGTCAAAGAATAGGGTACTAATTATCTTTTTTTCAAAATTTTTTTATTACGGCTGTGGCCGTCTTCCGTTATTAATTACGTGCTATTTAGTCCAATATCAACAGTCAGGTCTGTTGATATTAGATGGGAAGGGAACCACAGAAACCTTCACCCACGTAATGTACAAAATAGGTTTAAAATATTTGATTGTTGGATTTGTCTTTTAAAAGACATTACTTGTAATTTTGGAGATCACATGTTCTAAACTATACTTTCTTTTTAGAAAAATTGAAAATTCTAGATGTTTAGATTATGTCTAAGAAGATGAGTTGTTATGGTTAGAGTTTGTTTGTTGAATTATTTTGTTTTGATTTATGTTGTTTCTTAGAAAAATTAAAGAAAATCAATATCAACAGGCCTGTCTGTTGATATTGGACTAAATAGAACGTAATTAATAACTGAAGACGGCCACAGCCGTAATAAAAAATTTTCGAAAAAAAGATAAATAGTACCCTATTCTTTGACTTTTCAAAATCAAAATAAATTGAACCTATTTCGAACATTACGTGGGTAAAGGTTTCTGTGGTTTCCCTTACCATCTAATAATAACAGATTTGAATGTTAATATTGGACTGAATAGCACGTAATAAATAACAGAGAACGGCCACAGCCGAAAAATTTTGATGAAACATAGGAGTCTTTTTTAACTATTCAATTTTTTTCAAATCAATGAATGTCAAAGAAATTTCATATTTTCAAAAGTTTTGATAAAGCCACGAATGTCGTGGCGAAACGTCAACTTTTTAATAAAATCGAGTTTTTTGAGATTCACCAAGCCTGTTATTGCTAATAATTATCAAAAAGTTAAAAATAGTTCACAGGCAACAACAATTCAAATAAATATATATATATATATATATATATATATATATATATATATATATATATATATATATATATATATATATATATATATATATATATACAATATATATATAATATATATATATATATATATATATATATATATATATATATATATATATATATATATATATATATATATATATATATATATTATATATCTCTGATTATATATTAGCATTAACAGACTTTTTGTATCTAAAAAAACTAGTTTTTATTAATGTTTCACGTTTGTTGATGTTTCGATAAAATCGGGGTCGACTAGTCTGTCAGACTTTAGCAGTTCATAAAATCGAGTTTTTTAAGATTCAACAAGCCTGTTATTGCTAATAATTATCAAGAGATTAGAAATAGTTCACAGGCAACAACAATTCGAATAAATATATATATATACATAAATATATATATATATATATATATATATATATATATATATATATATATATATATATATATATATATATATATATATATATATATATATATATATAATAGCGGACATCCGCAATGAATCCTATACTTTTAATGTATGTGGTGCTTCTAACGCCTTTTATTTCAGCAAAGGTCCAGATATCGGGATATTTTTGTTTCGCACTTCAGAAATCCAAATAAAACATTAATTTTTAATAGATAAAGATATTCAAACTTACAATGACTTCTAACAGATACAGGATATTCTTCAGTTTACTGTAGAGGTAGTCAAATAAAAAATGTGTAAAACCAGGAGTATTTTGTGGGCAATTTTATGGCAGTAATTATATATTACGACCTCATACATTTTAGCGACAATAACACGGGGTCGTCTAGTCTGTCTGACTTTAGCAGGTAAATTCACATTAAATTTTTTCGTTTTTCCGACGTCAGAATGTCCACTTCCATTATATAGAGGTTCCATTAT
>JARQZK010003674.1:237500-257500 GCA_030704885.1 Cynegetis impunctata
TATAAATCAAATGCTGTGAATCAGGTAGTTCAGTGTGTTTTTCAGGAAAAGCAGAATTGTGGAATAACTTTTTCAAGATATGTGTAAGATATTCACTATTTCGGAATATATTGAATGAATCATTTAGATTCTCTTTTGAAAATTTATTATCACTTATATGTTTGACTCTGTTCTTCATAATGGAAAAGACGATATTAAATATTTGACTTCTCGGATGATGTGAGAAATAATTTATGAATCTATCTGAAACTGTAGGTTTTTGATACAGGAACATCAATATTTAATCTAAAAAAGTAGACATTACTTCGAGTAATTTAGTATGTAAGTACTCAATTATTTTGCATAATATAATAACGTTGTTGAGAATACTGAAAGCAAATATGTCTTACTGCTTGGAATTTCGGAAATAGAATATGTTATAAAATTATAGACACTGAAGAAATTATTTACAATAGTAGTTAGTAGTTAATCTAAAAATTAAAAATAAATTCCAAAGATTTGTTCTGTAATGGACCTTGATAAATTTCAAGTATAAGGATGAATTATTAATTACTTGCAACAGAAAAAGAAATAGAACATTATGTCACATAAAGTGAACAAGGAAAATTCTTCAATAAATCAAAATTATCAAACAATCTTCTAAGAGAGCTGGTTATATGTATTCCACGACGTAAAATCTGTATTCACAATGACACAGTGAATTATAGAATCTTTCAAGTCACCCCGACTCAAGATCTGCATACAGCTGTTTCGATCTTACTAGATCTATTCAATACAGCTTATTTGACTATTGGTAAAACATAATAATATTTTATATGAGAAGTTGTTGGGTTTAAATTGTGTTTTGGATCATTTACAAACGTTCAGAAGAGATGAATCACTATTGTTGTGTATCCTATTGTTCATCTTGGGCAAAAAAAACCCGAATATAGCTTACATACCTTTCCGATAACTGGACAATTCAAAATTGTATTCCAAACAAAGTTGGGAAACAAGGAAATGATGGACAAAAGAAAGGTGTGGATTCATAATTGAAGATTGAAAAAAATGTCTGAACATAAGAGAGTTGTTCTTTACAGTTTACTGAGAATAATTATTTTCCCTGTAGTAAGCTTGTGGATTTTTCCATATAGAATTATACCAACTAATGATGTGCAATTTTCAGCTAACCGAAAACGTAGAGTTTTTGAAGTCCAATGCTATTCCAACGAAAAATCTTTCACTTTTATCGGAATCTGAACCTGGGCCATCATCCAGAGATTCTAGATAATTGTATATTCTTTCATGTAACAACCAGAGATACTATTAAAATAATAATAACAAATAATGTTTATTTGGACAACCAAAATAACAGTTTATCATAACATCAAGAATATGAAATAAAACTTGACTCTATAGCTAGGTAAAAACTGAAATATTCAATTATATAATCAGGAAAACAGAGATTCTATCAAAAAAACCAGACTCTCAGAAGTCCACCGTACTTTTAGGAGAGCTGTTATACGTCAGGAAAATTCAAAAAATATAATAACTCATTACGTTCAAACCATTCAAGCAGTGTATTCATGTTAATTCTTCTTTTATTTCATATTGTTTCTTTCAGTTTTGCTGGTGAGTACTTAGTTTTGTCCATTATACTCAAAACTTCTTCAGTTGGTAATGAAAGTAGACATGTCAGAGATGTTTTCTTGAACTTTTTGAAAGTTTTTTTATTTTTTAAATAAATAGGTGTTCTATTATACAGCCTTTTCATGATGTATATATAGTTCTTCTAACCAATTAATTAATTCGTCCTCTACTTTATTTTATTATTGATTTTCATGATAAATAATAAAAACTCTGTGCAAATTTCAACTTGATGTAGGTAGGTTATCTACTGTTGAACAGAGATAATATTGTCCTAATTGAAACACAATGAACCACTGGAAAATACAAAGTCTAAAAAAAAACATAAATTACGACGATAAACGTTTGAAAACTCAAATGAAATGAACGTAAATACCCCTACCAATCAATGTAAACAAACAGCTAATGGCCCATGCTCTAGTACCGATATTAGCCGTTCCGGCGCTACGATCTTAATTTCAGACGCCAATACGACAGTGACGTATGTGTAGACATCTTTATATCAGAAAGTATTATTGTTCTCGCGACGTAATTGTGCATGTTCGATCTAAACAACGAATTGATAGTTCCTTATATCGCAGGGCGCTATGGGTTGTTATTCACATAGTAGTTCGGCCAGGATTTGTATTAGGAACAATAAGGAATATGTCAATTTATTCCGAGTGAAGTAAGCTGCCCTGAAGAGATCTAATAAGATCGAAACATCTGTATGCAGATTTTGTATCGGGGTGACTTGAAATTTTTTTTAGTTCACTGAATGCAGATTTCGCTTCGAGGAATACATATAACCAGCTCCCTTGGAAGATTATCGATAATTTTGAATTATTGAAGAATATTCCTTTTTAATTTTGTATATATGAAATTGATCCTGGTTATCTAGTGTACTATACATGAATTGATTGTTAAATAGTAGAACGTACTAGTAATATGAATTATTGAGTTTAGTTTCTGGACCAATGATTTTTTTTTTTTTTTTTAAGAGGAGGGACGTGTGCCTTCTCACACGCCCGTCCTCCGTACAATTTGGCCTCGTCAACACTGGACATTTAGCCATCAAATACTAAATGAGGGGAACCACTTAAAACTCAGAACGCATACAAACACCCAAGAACACGGTGGGAATCGAACCCACCAACTCCGTCAACGAAGACGGCATAGCGTTACCTATACCGCTCAGCCACGGAGCCTCCTGGACCAATGATGTTCTTGCTCAAATTCAAAGTAGTGAATAAAGTTACATTTCATCACTTTTTCTGCATTGCACCATTGATTTTGAATTTTAAAGAGAGAGCCAATTTTCTTTTAGTTTGAAACAAACAAGACAATAGCATAAATTACATTAACGTGATGATAATCATGAATAATTATATATTACATAAAAGTATTTTCCAAGAGCTGCAAAAAACTTAAATCGTCAATAGGCTTTTCCATTACAATGAAAAAATACCTCATACGTTTTCAACGTAGTCGTAGGCTATCGCAAAATGCTAAATGACAAACATATTATTAGAACGCTCTTATTCTAATATCAAAACAAATTAAGATCAAAATTCAATTCATTCGACAACAACGCATTTTATTCCAAATTCCATACTTTAAATTTCGTTAGCTAACTTTTTATGAATTCTTGCAATCAATAAAAAGTTATGTTCGTATGTAAATATCGTAGCTCTCCTTCAGAGCTATTATATATTTGGCAGCGTTTCTTAACGTCACTTTGTTTACTCATCGAAAGATATTTAAATCATGAAATTATGTTCGATGGAATATATATTGCCTAATTAAACTTGGCAGAATATAGAGAAGAATTTATTTTCAAAAATCATTGAAAAATATTCGTAAGTGACAATATTATTACTTCAACATGAGAACGTAGCTAATTCTGGTATTTTTGGATCAATGAATTACCATTGAGATAAATATAATTATATCATTAATAGATATCAAGAAATTGAGCAATATATAAAAATATATCATAAAAATAATTTTAATTTGGTAAACATACTCTCCAACTCGAATTAGTTGCCATTTATATGGCTTTGATCTACATCGAGAAACTTTCATATGTTCCAAGGTCCAAATGTTTTATTGTCATTTCAGACAGCCAGGGCGCTTTTATGTCACTAAAAAATGTGAAGTTTGATTCAAGTTTCTCCTACATTCATAAGGACATTTTAATCTCCTTATTCAATTTAAAACAACTAAATATAGATGTCCATTTTTTATGGGTTAAAGCTCACGCTGGTATTCCTTCGAATGAACTTGTGGATAAAGCAGCTAAAGCAGCCTCAATAAATGATGCTGAGAATAAAAAATGTGTCCCAGCTGACATTTTGGCAATTCTTAAATCATTAGCCTGGGAAAAATGGCGTCAAGAATTTCAAGAAGATGTAAAAGGCTCACTCTACAAGAGCATAAATCCAGTACCCTCGAATATTACTTGGTATAATAGCATTGGTAACCGAAGAAAGTTTGTTCGTATTTTGTCGTCTTCGTAGTGGTCATGCTATATGTCCACAATATATGTATAAAATTGGTTTGAAGGATGATCATTTTTGCGAATGTGGTGAAATGGGCAATGTTGATCACCTTTTGTTGACGTGTTCTAACTACAGACACCAATGTATAGAGCTGAATTCAAATATCAATAAAATAATCAAATTCTACCAGCCCTTCAATCTCATTTTTTTATTATCCTTAAATAATTTGGAAGTTTACGAGATGTTGTTTGAACATATAAAATCAATGGGTCTCAAAATTTGATATAGGCAGCGTTGCATTTCCTGCGTTTCTTTCCTTGTGTTTAAACCCTACTTTCCGTGGCTCATTTCTGTGTGTGTAAGAAGAAAAAATTCGCCTCGATGAGTCCCTTGGCGTAGCATCCTTTGTATTTCCCTTGTAATATTGTACTCGTTCAATAATTTATACATAATTAGTCCTCTTATAAATTTTAACTGTTTGTTATGGTTTTAGTTTTTCGGTAATGTACATTTAGTAATATGCTATATCATTCTGGTTTTTGTGGTGGGTAATGACTAGTAAAGTCAAGGCCAATTTGGGCATAATGCCCTTTAAGAAAATACTCTCCAACTCACCGCTTCATTTATATTTTATTGTGTTTTGCTATCAATTTTTCGAAATTTATTGTCATAAATACAGTTTTAGGAGCTTTGATTATAACTTGATGGTCCGTCTTCTTTGATCTAGATAAAGCAACTCATTTCATAATAATTTATAATACTGAAAAATGTGTATACATTGGATTGAAATATATTAGACCAAGTTAGATAATATTTCAGGTTTATATATATATATATATATATATATATATATATATATATATATATATATATATATATATATATATATATATATATATATATATTGATTTTATTATTATATGTAAAATGAAAAAAATAATAATTAACTACAACACATAGAAATTAAAGACGTTTCATAAACATAGGTATATTCTTGTTTGCTGTATGGTATATATAATATCTATTGTAGGTACTTTTGATCAAGAGATTCGATTATAAAGTTTAAAGCATTAACTTATTTGTTGTAAGTGTAATTTTTCAGTTTTAAATAAATTACTATAATCTTACAATATTGAATAAACGTCAGTTCATTCTGAAGTCAAAATGAAAAGAAGAAAAAGAAAAAAAAGATATATATATATATATATATATATATATATATATATATATATATATATATATATATATATATATATATATATATATATATATATATATATATATATATATATATATATATATATATATATATATATATATACAAAAAACAGAAATCATAATTCTATGTGTAAGTACAACATTTCAATAGAATCTAGATCAAAAGTACCTACAATAGATATATATATATATATATATATATATATATATATATATACAGTGGCGTTTTAATGCCTTCTTTCAGTTCTAAAAGTGTACGTTTATAAGGTATAATGGTAAAAATACTTTTAACACTCGTGTTAAAAATCTTTCAATTCTAGTGTGGCTCTTTTTGCAGCCTCTTCAAGACAATGTCCATTGGTAACAAATCATCTATTTTATTTCAATACCTAAGTATTTTTATCGACTAACATTTTTTTAATTGTTTATGTCACTTACTAGTTCCGCGATCTAATGGTGGGTATCCACCAAAGAAAAGTTGTCAACTTTTGTGTTGTCAAAACGTGTTGGTGACAAAAGTTTCTGTAATTACCTCGTGTTAGTAACAAAAGTTGTGAACAGATGTTGTAAATCGTGTTTCCGTTTTTGGCGGTGACCATTAAAAGAATATGCTTGTTGCAGATATTCTTTCGCTCTATGGGTACACTTTCAGTTTGGAACATTTGTTCGAAACAGAAACATGTCTCGGTGGACGAACGAATCAACAGATAAGTTAATTGATCTATATCACTTACAAAGTCTACTGTGGAAATCAACTGATTAAAAAATTATTACAATAAAAATATAAAAAAAGATGCATGGAAAGCTACCAGTGATGCAATGTGGCTACACGAACTTGAAAAACAAAGGAAAATGAAAAATTTCACACAGTTTTTCAACTCGGTGTGGACACGATGAAATCAAAAGTTGATGATTTTCTGGAGAGTTGCAAACAATTGGAAACACTTAAAGTTGCCAACAATTTCGATGAAACGGTGGAAATATGTATAATTACAGCGGATCTGTGTTTTCTGTATGAATTTACATTCTCAATTTATTTTAAATCACAAAGACCTGGACGAAGGTGCTGAAAATCATTGATTTATTCATAATCACAAATTCCATGGATGTTTTTATTTCAATTTCAAATTTTAAATCAACACTCGATTCCTTTCATCTCCAATCTAAATCGTTTAGAATTTCATGAGCTGGTTTCAATCTTCAAGTAAAGTGGAGCTGAATACTGAATTGTATAACTTTACATTCATTTATGTAATGACAATCTGAGTTGTCTCATTTTCTCTCACGAGAGATTTGTCAAGGATATGGAATATTACACAAGAAATTTCTAGTGTTTATTATCATCACAGATCTATCCGTTGTCGACGCAATGAGTGAAATGCTTTCATTAATATTATTGCTAGTGAGATATTTAATATTTCGAATCAAATATCTAAAAAAGAAATAAGCTTTCAGAAAAATATAGAAATCTTATTTACTTTCAAGCGTTGTCTCCTTTAAAATACTCCAAAAAAGTCATTACCTAAATCAGTCCTCATTACACTTACCTTTTCAGTTTGATTGAATCGCTTAGAACTTTTCCATAGAAGTTACCAATTTATTAGAAGCTTCTGTAGCTCAAAGATAAAGTTTATCATTTGTGTACCGAAGATATGTGTTCGAGTTCAACTTTGCTTTGGTTGTCGTATATGTCCTATAAGAATTAATTCTTCTGAAATTTGGTGCTAGGTAACAAAGTAGATTCAAGCCCAATCGCTAATGTTGAACAATAGGTCCTTTGTAATATATAAAAAAACGTGTATGCAACATAGGTTCGTTAGTTAGGAATATCTTCTCCTTCCTTTTCTTGTTTTTACATGCAAATTCTTAACTCCTGAGTAAATTTGAAGGTGCTGTGGAGGTGAGCAGAACCTTGAAACTCACGAAAAAAAATGCAATCTCTACATCAAAATGCAGGAATTGAGAAAAAGGGTTGTATTCCATAGAGAATGCTTCCCTTGTATTAAATCATTTCACTTACCATATTTCAATCCTCTCACTCAACCTGCAGAAACTGCGCCATAACAAAGTATCGAAGGTTAGAGAAGAAGGATTATACCGCTAGAAGACATATTCCTTTTAACAAAATAATCCACGTACAAATTTTCGAACCTCTAACTTAATTTGAAGGGAGTTTGGAGGTGCAAAAACCTCAAATCCTGTGTTTTCTAGCTCCATACACCCTCCCAACAGAAATAGAAAGCCGAGTTTCGTGAATTGTTCTTCATAATTAACTTCTATGTTGTTTCGAACCGGTTCGAAACAATTCCATTCCGGCAACAAAGTCGCAGGTTTTCAAGTGAAATAAATTTTTTTTTCAAAATCATGAAGAGATTAAAAGTACCTTTCCCACGATATACTATTCGGTGCTATTCCTTTCAAAAAAAGTTGAAGGGTTGCTACCACATCCACAGGGGTGAATTTCCGGGGATGTTATTTCTGTTAAAATGTTTCCCCCTCAAAGCAAAAGTTGAGATGTCCCGGAATATTTTTTGAAGATACACAATTTTCTTGTTATTTTAGCGAAATCCTTTGAAAAGGTACTCTCTATATATACAGGCAAGATGGTATTCAGCAAAAGGCTGGAGCCCCAGGACCTCCACAAGAAAAGGTAATTTTTACGTAAGCAGAAGATACAGTAAAAGTTCATAAAGGCGATTTAGTACTTACTCTTGGTAATAAGTTGGTCCAAATTGTATAGTTGATAGATTTATACAAAAGAGACTATCAAAAAGACTAAACTATGGAGCTCTTCTACTATCACATTCTTGAAAATCACCTTCAGAGCTACATTCCCAAATACCGATATTAAATCAAGAAATTACTCCATTTTAATAGTGTCGAATTGCACTGGAGTACGCTAATTTTCTGAAATGAAAATTATGAAAATGTGCTCATTGTGCATTAAGATGAGACGAAGTCACTTATCAAAGTTATCGCATCTTAGCATTGAAAGTGGTTTACCCATAGAGATGGATTTTACAGAAATTATCATGGATTTTTGACAAAATAAACTCGTCCTCCGTTCTTAAACGCTGTAATACAATTAAGTTTATTTATAATTTCAATATATACAAATGCATATATTGAAAGAATTTGATTTGTTTCACAATTAATTATTCAAACAATTAAAATAAAATTATTGAGGTAATAACGCCGAAACCTTGTTTAAATCACTTATTTAAGAAAAATTTAAGGACTGCCACTCCTTTGTTGCCCAAGGGCCTCCATACCTCTGAATCTGGCAATATAAATAGGTAGACATACATATATATATATATATATATATATATATATATATATATATATATATATATATATATATATATATATATATATATATACAGTAGAACTCCAATTATCCGAATTAATGAGGACCGGGACCCATTCGGATAATCAAATATTCGGATAATCGGAGTTTTTTTAAAAAAATTGCCATTGGAGAGAAAAAAAGCTACGTTTTGATATTGCACTATTTTTTTATTGAATTAAATGAAAGAAACATGATATTTTCACATGTTTTAAATATAAATAAAATGTACTCATGTACAAGTTTAGAAATAAAAATCATTGTTTTTCAAACATCTCCGCCAATGTAAGCTGTTTTGCGGTCTTCATCCGTTTTCGGGCAGCCAGGTCACGCATTCGCTTGACGGTGAGCAGTTGCAAGTGGTCACACTCGGGCTGACGCTCCATCCACTTCAAAGCAGTCTCGAGGCCGGCAAATGCTTCACTAGCTGATGGTCCAGCGTCTACTTCAACATCAGCAGAAAGTTCTTCTTCCACTTCCACTTCAACATCTTCTCTCACACATTCAACAATTTCATCGTCATTGAGAATTTGAAAACCAGGGTCAGACGTGTCACAAGCCATCCACTCTCCTACATCTTCAGCACTTACTTCTGATTCTTTTGATTGATTCTTCGATTCTTTTTTCAATAAACCTTTTCCAATTCTTCCAGATGTTATTTAAAACCAGTGAAAAATACATTGAGTTTAGCAAAATTCTCTTGCCCACCTCTACCACGTGTTGTGCCTACACTGACTTCGCGGAGGGAAGGACAATAGTGAGCGAACGCGCAAACACTGGCTTCGCGGGGGGAAGAATAATAGCGCACTTAGACTTTTTTTGGACAAATTTTTTCTGAAAGTGATTCTTCGGATAATCGGCGATTCGGATAGTCGGAGTTCGGATAATTGGAGTTCTACTGTATATATATATATATATATATATATACCTATATATATATATACAGTAGAACTCCAATTATCCGAACTCATATATATATATATATATATATATATATATATATATATATATATATATACCTATATATATATATATATATATATATATATATATATATATATATATATATATATATATATATATATATATATATATATATATATATATATATATATATATATATATATATATATATATATATATATATATATATTTATATATACACATATATGTACATATATATCTAATATATAAAATTCTCGTGTCACGCTGTTAGAAGTTAAACTCCTCGGAAATGGCTCGACCGATTCTCATGAAATTTTGTGTGCATATCGGGTAGGTCTGATAATTCGACAACATTTATTTTTCATTCCCCTGAATGTTGAGGGTGGTCCACCCCTTAATTTGTTTTTTTTTAAGACAAAATTTTCTGTTCTACTTTTTTTATGATACAGCATTCAAAAATACATACCACCCTTAATTTTCACTCGTATTTTTTATTTGTTAATTATAAACTTCAATTTTTTTGGCAAGATTTTTATTTCTAAATTGTCATGACATATTACTCTCCATTTTTTACCCTTCTACGGTCAACCCCTATTTTTCAATCTTGATTTTAATTTTTTTTAATTTTATCCACAGATCCGCAATGGGTTACAAGATGGCAATCGAAAATAATAATAGTCGGTCTGAAAATAGGTCGTTATATATTTTTCATACCCCTAAGAGATTAGGGTGGTCCACGCCAAACATTTTTATAAATTTTCTGGACAAAATTTCTTATTTGTATTTTTCATGATGTTGCACTAAAAACTACATACAACTCGAAATTTTCACCCTTCTATCAATAACCCATATTTTTTATTAGCCATTTTAATAATTCAAACAACGTTTGCTGGGTCAAATAGATAGATATAATGCTAGATAGATAGTTGGATAGATAGAGATACATCGGCAGATAGATGAATAGATAGAAAGATAGATAGATAAATAGTATATTGTTTTATTAGGAGTAAAAGTGATACTTTTTGTGATGAGACTAAATGTTTGTTGGCTGAACGCAGTCTATATATAGACCTATATATATATATATATATATATATATATATATATATATATATATATATATATATATATATATATATATATATAGGTCTATATATCTAGTTGTTGCTGAAAATCTAGTCAAAAAAAAGTTATCTATTTATAACCACTAGCAATTAAAAGCAAATCACTTATTAAATACAACTTTATTTGGAATGAAAAATGAACAAGAATGATTCAACTAAAACACAAAATATTTCAACACATAACACGACTTAAATATCAATATCAGTGACATCACTTTCGGAAGATTCTGTGTTATGAAGCCTTTTACTTTGGTCTCCTTGGAATGAGAGACTCATAAAATGCTTCATACAAGCTAGGGAGTGCCGGAGGTTTCATTTTGAAAAGAGACATTAGGTCGTCGTATTTTTCTTTTTTAAGAGGTAGTTGACTTTGATACAAAGTTTTGTGATTGACTACGCAGAATTTCCAAAACCTTCCTACCCCTTGATATCATTTTTGCATTAACACCGTTTGAAAAACACTGTAAAAAATTCGAGTTATCTAGTTGTTGCACTAAGGGGGCGATATATATATATATATATATATATATATATATATATATATATATATATATATATATATATATATATATATATATATATATACTGAATCATTCTTGTTCATTTTTCATTCCAAATAAAGTTGTATTTAATAAGTGATTTGCTTTTAATTGCTAGTGGTTATAAATAGATAACTTTTTTTTGACTAGATTTTCAGCAACAACTAGATATCTCATGTTTTTGATCAAATTCTGCAAATATATAAAACCTGATTGTCTATAAAATTGACTATACATAATTTGATATGCAACATATCTCTATACACATCAAATATTTTTGACTGCTTAACGGTTGTATCTTTTTTAAGTTTTGAAACTTTAAAATCGATTTTCTCGAAACTATAAATTTCAAGTTACCTAGTTGTTGCACTAAGGGGGCGATATATATATATATATATATATATATATATATATATATATATATATATATATATATATATATTTATATATATATATATATATATATATATATATATATATATATATATATATATATATATATATATATATATATATATTTGTATATATATATATATATATATATATATTTGTATATATATATATATATATATATAAATAAATCTAACATCACAAAAACATCAACGATTTAGTTCAAGGAGGTATAAAGTGAATAGAAAACCATTCCCACACCTCCCACAATTTTTGGAGGAAATACGACTAAAAAGTAATTAATTGGCCCACATGTCCTCTTGATTAAAAAGTTGTTGAGTACCAACGAAACATTTCAAAGGAAAAAAGACCATTGTCAGAATGCAAACGAAACCATTTCTTTACTTCATATAAAATGAGCAAGTAGATTCAACATGTGCGCCAGACGAAGTAATCACATTATAGTCATATAGAGGAATTCATAAATAATATGCAGTGGATAGAAACTATTTCTATTCATCCCCACCTACATACAGTGCTCTAAAGAATGGAACTATTTTTATAACACTTGGAAAGACAGTATAATATTTCCGTTCTCTGATAGTTTCGATATGTATCAGCTAAACATTTGACATCATTAAAAGGCTCAATCAAAGTGGAGGCTAGAGAAATACCATCTGTAATAACTATGAAATAAAGTGTAGATAACTGAGACGTAAATATATTTACATAAATGTTTATTGATTTTTTAGCAACAATAGATGTTTTCATGCGTTGAAAATGTTTTATTAACACTTAAAATTGTTTCTGTTTAAAATTAATATCAGCATAGATAACTATAACTGATATTCTTGTTAAATATATCCTCATTAACATACTCTTTGCTTGTTTTCATTCAAAGTGTCGTTTTTATATTCAATTATATTTTCGATTTATATGGAATGTGTGCTAATGTTGAAATTGAAATTAACTTATATTATCATTCATATTTTTCACGTCTCAGATAAAAAAGTGAAAACATCCGTTCAGTGCATGTTGTTTAATTTGCTTTGCCTCTTTTCAAGTAGACCAGTTCGATTGGTTTATTATCGCTTTTAACTGATTTTCCTCATTTCGTTTTCATTAAATCAAAACCTCAGCGTCGATAAATATTTGTGATAACTGGTATGTACTACCTATCTTACATATAGGTTAGTACTGCGCCTTCTGATTGCTTCCGGGAAAAGCGTCATGATAATATATGTAAGTAGATGTGAACCAGTGTAAAGATTATATTATTCTGAGTAGAATACTTCTAAATTAAGAATTGAAATAATTGATGCTACTTAAATGATATTTCTCCAATTATTTGTACCACATTTATCCACATGATTATTCGATAACAATACAATATATTTTTTTATTATCTTTCTGTGTGATTATAGTTTATTTGCTATCATGTGAATGTGGCAATAATTTTTCAACTTATAGCTGCAACGAGAAGTTCTTTGTTTTCGAAATATCACTAATTTTCTTAGTATCGCCCTAAAAGTAGCAAATCCTAATGGTATGTATATATGTCGTGGACTGACACTTCATTATGTGGAAGAACATTTCACAAAATGGTTGTATTTCATGAAATGGAAAATACCCTCATAATTATACGGTATGGCAATGAATAATCTGCGTTTGACAATATGCGCAGCTAGACGCACGTTTTGTTTTTGTGATGCATCGGTGCAGCAGACAATTAGTCGTATAAAAAAGTTAGTAATTATTTGCCAATTGAAGATTAAAGAGGAGTTTGTGTCGTAACGACACAAACTACTTGAACTTCACAAAATTCATTTACCTAAAAATTAAGCGTAACTTAAAAAAAAACCAGTTTGTCATACATCAACAAAAGACTAAAAGTGCCTAAAATAATAGATTTATTTTTATATTTTTATAACTTTCAACTGTTTCAACATTTAATAAATGTAAGGTATTTACGATTATTTTCCTAAAAGTTTTGTGATAATTTATGCCATTTTTAAACTTAAACTATATTCAAGTATTTATCTATAATAAAACTTTTTTAAGATCTTGTTTAATGATTTTTATTAGATTAAGACTAGATCAAAATATGTCAAGTTTTATACTGACTGCGAACTGCAAACCTACTACAAAAAGCAATTTTTGTACTTACAAGAAAAATATATAAGTTTCGTCTGTATTTGCAATTTTTATTAAATCTTTCATATCATGGAAACCTTACATTAATGATATGGCCAAACGTGGATTGACATATCATCAAACGTTGACGTTTGAACTTGAACGATATAGTGAGATTTCATGAAATGGTCGGCCACAACATGAAGTGACCAATCTGGCCACGGCATTTACACCGTTATGTAGGTCCTGGGCTCTTGGCAACACCTCTCTAATGATGTGGCACACTTGGTGATTGGCCTTTTCCAATGACAGGAAAGCCCTCCAAAAGGTCCAATTTGCTGTGTAGCACGATTATTTCACTGTCTTAGACGAAATGAACCAGGATAATGACACTTTGTCATGATTTTTTTGGTCTTCAGATCAGGCGCTTGACGGCAGATCACTGAAGTCGGTCCTAGGGTGAAACTTGTCCATATAGGTTCATCATGTTGTCCTACGATTCCGCTGTGAGTAATGCTCATTTGAATCAGTCATCTTGATCAAACAGATCATTAAAATTGGTTATTTTGGAGAAATTTCTCCTATATATAAAATAAGTTTTGAGAGAGTGACAGAGGTTGTGGATAAGAGTAATGGTACGAGGAGTGAGTCAACTATATTCCTATATAAACTTCTCAACAATATCTATAATTCCCCTGACCTTCTTTCCTCCGTACCTTTCCATATTCCGTGCCGTCTTCTCAGAAGTAGTGATATGTTCCATATTCCCTTTCGAAATACTAATAGCGCGATGAATCGCCTCTCTGCAGGATGATGCGATGCTGTAACTGTTTGAGTAATGTTGATTTGTTCCATCTCTCTCAAAATTCAATCAAACAAAAACTCAAAAAGATATACTTGTGCGATTTTTTCACCATTTCACTTTTATTGTTTCACTATATTTTAGTTTACTTTAGTTTTTAGTGTATCAAGATATTTTTATTTGTTCTTTTAATTTAGTTGCGTTTCTTCTTTTTTTATAAAAGTCAGTTGTTCACTTTGACACACTTTGTATTTTCAAGTATTGAGTACTGTGTTGGGTGGTTATCACCTGTTTGTAGTCCCAATTGCCTAAATAAATAAATAAATAAATAAATTAGTTAGGAATATCGAGAGGTATAAAACTACACTAATGGGGTGCAACTATGGCAAGTGGTATTTATTTTGAACCATAGCTCCATGGGTGTCTGTGAACTTCTGATTGAATGCCGAGAACGATGAAACACATCTGGATATTAACCGGAAATCTCCGGATGAGATCCAGTCTACGTTCAGAACACTCAGAAATATCCGGATCACATCCGAAACTCCCAAAAATATGCGAATGAGATCATTGAATTTATTTGTAAGGCCATAGGAACGATTTGATATACTAACTTCATAACATTATCAAAAATATAGACAGCATGTTATATTATGAGTTTTGATGATAATTTAATGAGACATGTAGAAACAAAATGAAAGTGAATTTTTTCGATTTTTCCATCGATCACGCCAGATGCACAACTAACAATCCCTCTTTTTAGTCATTTATAACTAGAGCACTTTTAGTTGTACAAAACGGAAACAGCTAAGAAGAGAAGATTTTGATTGAGAAACCTTTACTCCGTACTTGAAATATCTTTCGATTTGAATATTCATCTGAAAAATTACTTATCTGTAAGCATAGCTGCAAGTTTTCGCATCAGCATCTGTCTCGTGCTTCCACATAATTGAATTATTGGATTAAACATGAAGACCAGATCTTATGGAATTTCATTGCACAAGATCAGCAAAATCACAAATGATGAAAGAGAACACCCATCAAAAATTCAAAATCCTATGGGATGAAACAACCACCTGCAGACTTGCCAGGGAACTTTTAAATTATCCCAATAAAGATGCAGCAATGACTTACCTGGCGATGCCCAGAGGAAAACTACGCAATGTCGTGGGAATTTTAACTGGATACTGCCAACTTCGGAAGCCCTTATTTAATATGGGATTAAGCGACACACCTCTCTGCAGAGGCTGTGAACAGGAAGACGAGACTGTACAACATGTCCTCTGTGAATGGCCCGCTATCTCGTCACTCCGAGAATCCATTCTGGGTGAACGGTGGCCAATTTAAGCCACCTTGAGGGAAATCCCCCTAGGTGCAATCACCCTCTTTTTCAAACGACTGGGATGGTTGGGAGCCTAGGCTGGTGATGTTCCCGGGGAGGATGCACAAAGGGCCCAATGGGGCCTAAGTGCTGTGGTCTCGACTGCACTCCCAAAAATACAGAATACAGAAAATGCAATTTCATTGATCCAATTGGGATTTCAAAAAACCAGTGAGCACAGCAGACCTCCGTCACTATGGTCGTTATTTCATCTCATTTTTGTTTTTAAATTACAAATTTCTGTGTATAATAAACAGAACATAAGGTCGTATTAATTATTTCAATAGATTGTTACATCATTAAAGGCAAATAAGGAAATTTGATCTGAAATTTTAATCATTATTTTCATAATAGATTTTCGAAATGTCTATCACCGACTCTTAAACACAACCTGCACCTTCTCAAAAATTGTCTTTTCAAACGCCTTGAACTCAAATCAAATATTTCACGTGTTGCTTGATTGATTCGTTGATGCCGATTGAATTGGTTTTCCATAGACCTTATCTTTTAAACATCCCCAATAAAAAAAATTGAGAGAATTGAGGACTGGGGAGCGCGGGGGCCACACAATTGGTCCTAGCCGGCCAATCCATATTTCTTGGGAATGTTTGATCAATATGTGCCCTTACTGCACGGGCAAAGTGTGCAGGGCACTCATAATTTTGAAACCACATCCTTTTTCTTAATCAATCAAGCAGCACTTGAAATGAATGATTTGAGTTCAAGGCGTTTAAATGGACAATTTCTGAGAAGATGCAGGTTGTGTTCAAAAGTCAGTGGTAGACATTCCAAAAATCTATTGTAAAAATAATGATTCAAATACAGATCAAAATTTCTTATTAGTTTTTAACAATGTAAAAATCTATTGAAATAATTAAAACGACCTTATGTTCTGTTCATTATTTGGACGCCTACCTACAACAATGAATAAAACAGAGTAATGAATAGCGGTTTCAGATATAACTACCACGTTGTAATTTTATTACCTTTTATTTGAAGTATTTCGCAAGTAGCACGACTTGGAATTTTTCGACTTTAAAAAAAAACCACAAATGTTATACCATATTCGAAAGAGCATTAAATAGGCTAGTTTTTGAAATCATTTGCTGATGCAGTCCGGTATAATATTTTTTCACAGTAAATAGTCAAACTTCAGTTAAGGTTTTCGGATTTAAATTAGATTGAAACAACTTCATTTTTGAGGTTGGCGAGCTAGTTTTTAAAGAAATGATGGGTCGATTATCTCAACCCACTATTGATGATAGCGCAAGGAAAAAAATCATCAAGTTGGAAGTTATTTATATTCAAAACAGGCGAGAAAATGACCAAAAATTATAGATTTTTCAAAGAAACATGACAGTGTCATTACCTTGAAAACCAGAAAACTTTTACTGAGGTCATGTTTATTTTATCTGATTGACCTGAAGCCAATCTTTCTCCAGTGTCACACTGGCGTGTTATTTATTTACGGGACACCCTGTACATATATATATATATATATATATATATATATATATATATATATATATATACAAAATTTATATATATATATATATATATATTATATATATATATATATATATATATATATATATATATATATATATATATATATATATATATATATATATCCTTTAAATCTTTTATAATCTGTGGTCTTAGTTTAGGTGATGTCAGCTTGATAAGATTCATAAGGATGAACAACAAAATACTCACAAAGTGGCACAAAAAAAAGCAGAGCACTAATCACATTTTGAACTACAAGTCTAACCATCACATAAACCAGAAAAAAGGCACAATAATGGGCTACATCGACCGAGCCCTCAAGCTGACATCACCTGAACTAAGACCACAGATTATAAAAGATTTAAAGGAACAATTGACAAATAATAACTATCCTACAAAAATGGTAACATCTCTAATACGCCAAAGAGTTCATAGAATGTATAACACAGATACAACGACAATGAAGCAAAAACATGATGTAAACAAAACTAGGATATCTATACCTTATACAGGAAATTTGTCACACAAAATTGGTAAAATAATGAGACAACACGATATAGAAACGGTCCACAAGCCACGCAACCAAATTAAACAGGTTTTCAGTAGACTTAAAGCTTTGACTCCAAAAATAAAAAAATCAAACATTGTATACAGCATACCATGCAGGGACTGTGACAAACAATACATTGGACAGACATCACAAAGACTACAAGACAGACTCAACGCACACAAATACACTAAAACTGCATCAACAGCACTTAACAAACATAAGACACTTAAAGGACATGATTTCGACTACGACGAAACTAGATTATTAAAAACAGAACCAAAGCAAAGACACAGAGAGTTTTGGGAAATGATCCACATAAAACTTAATCTAGAAGACACTGTTAATGATAGACAAGACATCAAAGGTTTAAGCCAATTTTACACACCTTTCATATCAAGAACAAGAAAAAAAGAAGAAGAAAACAGAGAACAGAACATAACACACAAGTTTGACAAGACATTAACTGACAATGGACGACGTAATGGGAAATAAATTTAAGATAATTACTTGACCTGCTATATGTGTTAAAATACCGTACTTAAATGTTAGTGTAGTTATATTTTGATTAGAGGTAAGAGACTTTACTCTCAAAATGACCATTTTTGTTTGTTACTCATTGTCAAAATTTTATTTACAGATTATTAGGCTTTAAACATACTGAAGAAGGAGACACATCTCCGAAACGTTTATGATTACATTTATCATTATCAAGTTTTGTATATTTATTTACACCTACACTGCCAATCCAAAAACCCAGATAATATAAATAAGTAGGTACTAAGGATATACCCAATAATATATATATATATATATATATATATATATATATATATATATATATATATATATATATATATATTTATATAATAATATATATATATATATATATATATATATATATATATATATCAAAAAACCTAATAAAACGCTCATGAGGTCTAAGATGCAACTCATTAGCTTCCTCAATTATAGTATTCCAGTTGAGTAGTTTTATGTTTATAAATTTACGGCAGCTTATAGCTCATACCATATGGTGACATGATACTTTATGGAAATAATTCACAATTCACTTCCGGAAGGTTATTCTTCATAATCATGGAATTGAAAATTTGAATAGAAAAATATAAAAGCAAACAAGAAACGGAGTATCAAATACAAATCAACCTTAAATACTATTCTATTGAAATAAATCTATGGTTCATAATCCACTGAAAAAATGATTGAAAAAATTTAAAGAAGGAAAATGTTTATTGCCAGGAAATACTGAGAGTACGTAGCTTATTCGTAGATGAAGGATAATCGAATAAATTCAAACAACAGAAAGAAAGCAAATTTTAATGTGATTGTGAATTAAATTCTCTGCACCCATTATATATCACTCAAGCATTATTTCCTCGAGGATAAAAGATATTTATTTGAAGCAGTAAGCCGCAAATGAAATCCAGGCGAATGAAATGAAAATTCCTGAACAGTATTTGATTATTTATTCTAATTGTAATATTATATGGTTGATAGAAAGTGAAGTTATATCAAGTTTCGCCTTAAAATTCCGTATATTAAAAAAAAAGTTCAATCTGAATTTCTCAAAAACTTTCACATATCTCCGGAAAATAATTTCGAGTGAATAATTCAGCTTATTCCGTTAGTACTACCTATGAAAAATTGACTACTTAAGGGTAGTAAATTAAGAAACCTCCTGATTAAATATATACCTATATATATATATATATATATATATATATATATATATATATATATATATATATATATATATGAAATGTTCAGAAAGATTTCCGCGGTCGGATGTATTTGAAAAACTTGGTTCACGGAATGAACCGCGTAAAAGATTTGAAAAATCTCGACGTTTCGGCTCCTTTTGCGAAGCCATCTTCAGGAGAAGTAAAAGGGGGGAAATAATTCAGAATCGTGGCCTCAATCTGCCTACTCCACGAATTGA
>JARQZK010003674.1:262500-287500 GCA_030704885.1 Cynegetis impunctata
GATGTCACGCGAAATTCTATAGTTGTGATTGGTCGACATTGTATAGGACTGGGTCGCGATCGGTGTTGCCATTTACATGTGTTTTGCTTTTCTATTGCAATGAAGTATTCATTTCGAGTATTTGCACCGTTGTTTGCTTTTCTGTGGCAGGCATAATGAACGTTGAGAATATACCTTTCCATGCCTCCGCAGCGTTGCCACAAATATTGAAATGAATGAAATGCAGTAAATATAAATACTTTCTATCGTAATTAATAAATTATATTATATAATGTAGGTTGAAAGGAAGGTAGGTGCATAAAATAATATGATTTTGATTAATATGAATATGCTGAATGCTGACTATTCAATATAATATTTTAGTGATACACGGAAAATTATTGAGGAGGCTTAGCCTCCTTAGCCTCCTTTGACTAGCCGCCCCTGATTATATAGATAGATTTTATATATATATATATATATATATATATATATATATATATATATATATATGTTATATATATATATATATATATATATATATATATATATAATCTCTTGATAATTATTAGCAATAACAGGCGTGTTGAATCTTAAAAAACTCGATTTTATTAAAAAGTTGACGTTTCGCCACGACATTCGTGGCTTTATCAAAACTATATATATATATATATATATATATATATATATATATATATATATATATATATATATATATATATATATATATATATATATAATATATATATATATATATATATATATATATATACTAAATATATAAATATATACATATATATATATATATACATTATATATATATATATACTATATATATATATATATATATATATAGAAATGTATATATATATATATATATATATGTACATATATATATATATATATATATATATATATATATATATATATATATATATAGATATATTTATATATATATATATATATATATATATATATATATATATATATATATATATATATATATATATATATATATATATATATATATAAACATATATTTTATTATCACATAATCACTGCAGGATCATTTAAAAATCTGATTAAACTGTGTCACCGCTTACTAGACCAGGGTCGATAATTTTTGAGGCCAAAAAAAATGATAGTAGGATGAAACCCATTGGAAAAGAAGGAGAATATATTAAAAATGAAAGAAAAAATAAATTACCGGCGATCTGAGGTCGAGAAGGGGAAGGGGGTGAGTTTTTAAGGGTAAAAAACGGTTTATCTCGATTTCCGGCAAAACTACAAGTCCTATGGAAAAAAGTCAAATCGAAAAATTGTAGGTAATAAAAAGATCTACAACTTTTGATTTCACACTTTTTTCACATAACCTCAAAATTTATGTGAAAAATTCAAAAAACCAAGTTTTTGGTTTTTAGTTTTTATCCTTTCACCTTATTTTGACTTAATATCGAAAAATCACCCTAATTTTCAATCGGAAATTCTCCCGTCAAAATATCAGCTTTTTTCAAAAAGTTGGTGTGCTCTCTGTTCGTTGAAATCTCTACTTTCCGATGGTGTAAAAAAAATATTACTATAGTAAATTTTACAGCAGCTACGAAATAACAAGTATGTAGTAAGGCCCAGACTCTACTAGCCTCTTCACCAATTCTCTATGAAATACCTTTTGATGGGCTAAAATTTTCCGTAGGTCACTCAGGCATATAAGTTATCTTGAAATAGCAATAAATAGGCATCTACGCATATAATTTAAGGAAGATTCTACAACTCTCTCAAAATATTGTAGATGTATTATTAAATATTAACTTTATCAACTTATTTGATTGTTAAAATTTACTATAGTAATGTATTTTTTTTTCACACCTTCGGAAAGAAGAGATTTCAATGAACAGAAAGCACACCAACATTTTGGAAAAAGCTGATATTTTGACGGGAGAATTTCCGATTGAAAATTAGGGTGCTTTTTCGATATTAAGTCAAAATAAGGTGAAAATAAATATTTCAAATCAAATAAAGTACAGTATATTTGAGACATAAAAAGATAAGTTTTCACCAAATTTAGTGAAAAAAAAAATTTTTTTGTAAAAGATAAAAATAAAATACCAAAAACTTGGTTCTTTGAATTAATCACATAATAGGACATGTAGTTTTGCCGGAAATCGAGATGAACCGTTTTTTACCCTCAAAAACCCCCTTCCCCTTCCCGACCACAGATCTCCCGTAATTTATTTTTTCTTTCATTTTTATCATATTCTCCCTCTTTTCCCATGGGTTTCATCCTACTATTATTTTCTTTCACTTTTTATCATTTTTAAAGGCTTCTACCCTGGTCTATACAACTAATTGAACAATATGAATTAAGTATTTGAAACAGCAGAATGCCATATTTATTCACAGAATGAATATTTTTCCACAAACACTAGTTTTCGATCAATTAATTATTTGAAAAATCTATCTCGTAAAAAATTCCCTAATGATTATTTTAATAGAGATTAGGACTATATGCTTCTCTCTGTAGCTTTCACTTTTTTTTATATAATTATATAGTGATTAATTATATAGTGAATGAATATTCAGATGGATAGTAGTATGAGTTTTGGAGTTATTTATCACAACACGAAGATTAAGGACATTCGTTTTTAACCCACACAGCTCCAAAACAAATTTATTATCAAATAGAATCTATCGGTGGGATTATTCAGGGCCGGATTGAGAGCACTGAAAATATTTTTGTGCTCATTGATGATCTATTAACAAATTTGAATGTTTAAAATTTGGAATCTAGGTGGTAACAGATTATTCAAATCGCTGCAATAGAGGCTAATGTTTTTGGCGTTGTATATAAAAAATATCACATAGTTTTCAACTACTTAATGAAAATGTTTTGATGAATATACTATTCGTTGATCATTCAATTCTTGAAGAATTTTCCTTGTTCACTTTACACTCAACCAAATTGTAGCATAAATACAAAGAAAAGTTTCATTGATTCAATGAATGAAATCATTGAAATTGGTCCAATGAACAAGTTCATTGTTTTAATGAACACGACTACATTAATGTATGAACAGTTTCATTAATAATATGAACGTGTACATTAAATGGAGTTGGTACCTTTTTCCTTATATTAATGAACTCGTACATTGCGACAATGTATGTCAATCATAAGTTGATGAAAATCTTTCTTTAATTTGATGCATACAATTCATTGAATAAATGATCTCTATTCATTGTTTTGATGAATATAGGTTCTTGAGTTGATGAATACAATTCATTGAATGAATGAATCGTATTCTTCAGTTGAATGAATCAGATTCATTAGAAAATTTGTATACAGGGTGGCCCAACGAAATTTGGATATAAATATATATAAATAAATATATCTAAAGAAATGTTCGGATTGCTCGATTTTGTTTTTTCAAGTCCCATTTTTCAAGACGTACCCAAAGTATATAAGGTTATTAGCATTTGAAAATGGCCGCTCAAAAAACAAAATCGACCTGTCCGAGCATTTTTTTCATATACACTATCATCACCGAAAATCCCCATGTTAAGTTTTCGTGGTGAACTAATTCTTTTGACTAGAAAAAACATTATTTTTTCTGTTGTAAAATCAATCAGGGACAATATTATTTTATCACTCAAAAAATATTGGGTAGGTACATTTAATTAAAACTTTCTTTATTGTAAGTGTTTTTAATATTTCTTGATTGAATTACAAAACATGAATTTCAGTAAATGATTTGACAATTTTTATTAACTTCAAAATATTATGGAGTAATTAAATTGACAATCAAAGCTAAAATTTAGTCCTATTTTTCAAAGAGCTCATATTTTTATACCTTCTCTACATAAAAAAATATTCGAAATATTAAATATTGATTGAAAATCTTCTATGAGCAGAAGTCACGCTCTTCGAATGTTAACAGAAATTTATATAAACATATGTAGGTGATTTTTTTATAATTGCACATACATAATAGCAGAAAAGGTGCTAGTGCTTAGTAAATTTCATGCGAAAGTACTTAAATACGTACCTAGATACGACTTTCATTCAATTCTATTATAATTATCGTAGGCTCATGGGGGGGATTGATTCCTTTAAACCCCCCCCTTTCTACGCCACTGATATATATATATATATATATATATATATATATATATATATATATATAATATATATATATATATATATATATATATATATATATATAGTTCCGTAAAAGTAAACCATTTTTTTTGCCATTAAAGAATCGATATGAAATTTTTATTGCAAATATGATCCGACAAAGTTTTTTTTTTTTTCAAAATTATTTTGGACATTTTCTGTTTCGCCGAAAGTGATGTGAAGTGTTTGCTTTTCATTTCGAATGGAACCCTGTATATCTTTTGATTTTTAAATTTCTTATGTAATTCCTATTCCTTAATTGCCATACCCATGCCCAGTTTATAAATTTTTTACTAGAAACTTGACAGCTGCATCTTCAACAAAAATATCCTATAACTTCTTTGTTATTAGGTCTATTGGTATGCGGTTTGGATTTTTTGAACCTTGAAACATTGTTTTAAATATTCCGTGTCAAACTTTGCCATATTTCTAACCAATTACTTGATAAAAACTAGGGTGAATTTGGCAAATTTGAAATGTTATTAACTTTCTACTAGAAATATCTAGTAGAATGCTATGTAGAATGCTATGTATGTTTTCGCGTAATTAAACTTACTATTAAATTACCTTTCGATCTATATAACCATTCTCTATACCTAAAGTTAATAATAACAAAGATATCTCACAATTTTACAATAATTTAGGTATCAACACAAATGAGAAATCGACGAGCGAGTTATTTTGACATATTCATCCATGGATACCAATTACAAAAATTGTTCAAAATATAATTCTGTCACTTTTTCTGTTCTTTAGGTTTGTAGGGTCCAATGTTAATATTCAAAAAGATACCTATTAAGTAAGTAGTAATTCTTAGATGTAAGTTTTCAATAATTATTGTTGTTTATAAACAAAAGAATGTTTGTAGTAGACTGATTTCAAATTGAAACGTCAAGTTTGACATTATCATTTTGGAGGAAAGGAGTACCGACATTCAAATAATCCAACAGTTAATCTAAGTAATACAATTCCACTTTATACAGAGAGATCTCAATGCTTATTAATAATAGAAACACAAAAATCAGTTGAATCAGAATAAAAAATTTGATATATCGAAATACTTAACTATAAGACATTCTACTGAACATACACATTATGCCTACGTAGAAAAGATTCTATTCGTGTATCACTGTATCACGCACAACACGAATAGTTATAGTGAGGTCGCCTACGCCCGAAACCGGGTACGGCACCGGAGGAAGAAGAAGAAAAGATTTCTTCACGCGGGTTAGCACATCCTCGTTAAGAGAATGAAATGCATCGGTTTTTCGCTGCTTCATATCCTCAGCTGTAGTTAGTCCTTCTCTGTAAACTTTTTTCTCCACATACCCCCAAAGCAAAAAATCGATGGATGTCAAATCTGGAAAGCGAGCAGGCCTAGCAATAGCTCCTCCTCTTCATATCCAACGGTTGGCGTAACTCCGATTCGAAAACTGCCGCACGATATGGCTATAATGAATAGGAGCAACATCATGCTGAATCTACAAGTTCGCTCTTGCATGTAAGTCTACGTCTTCGAGTAGCAATGGGAGATAGGCATGAAGAAATTCCAAGATTCTCTCGCCATTCAAGATACCGTCAAAAAAGAATTGGCCGACAACACTTCCTCCAGTAGTACCTCTCTGTAAATCACCAGGATTTTTCTGTAATTCTAAATGCCTCCTTAGCTCCCCAGGTTGTAACAAGTAAAGTGCTTTTTAATATAAATGACATTTTATTAATTACATTTTTTCAATTCAACACTCCAACGTTGGTAAATCCTAGGTTTTAAGAAACTTCTGGGTTCTATGTATTCTGTATATATATATATATATATATATATATATATATATATATATATATATATATATATATATATATATATATATATATATTATATATATATATATATATATATATATATATATATATATATATATATATATTTATATATATTATATATATATATATATATATATATATATATATATATATATATATACATATATATATATATATATATATATATATTGACTTTCGATAATATTTTCTTTGCGGGGAAAATTTGACTAATAAGGCTCTTGGCAACAGTGAATGATATATTGAATTTATAACTGAATAGGTGGTAAAGTTTTATATATTTTTGCATAGAAAACCTGTTTAAAATGAAACATTTTGGAAAGTAGTGATCAATTTTTATTTCGAAGATAATTTTCTTGAAATTCCAGAAAAATCTATCATTTAATTGCATCAATAATTGAATATCATGAATCAGGTTTCGAAATAATAGAATAAAATTTTTTACAATTTACTCACAAGATAAATATTATTTTCTAACTATTAAAACCCAACAAGCTGGATGCTCCAAATGAAAAATAACTTCTTTTACAATTTTAGTTTCAGTATAGATTCGACTGAACAAAATGTATTAATTGGTAGTGAAATCAAGAATATTTTTTTTAGGGGATTTTACTGAATAATTTGTTCAACAGTTCGCTAGAGAATATAATATTATTATCTGAAAATATATGCCTCATAAGTGCATTGATTACTGAAGTTCGTGTGTGTATTACATTTTATATGAGCTAATTAGAATACTTTACCAACATTCCAGCACTTGGAACGGAAATGTCCATACATGCTGGACAAATTGAATCAAATAGTTTATTGCATAAGTAATTATGGCAAAATATATAAGCTAATTGAAACGAACTTCGGGATAATTTTAATTGCTACTGATCATGACCCAAAAAGTATCCAATGTGAAATTGAAACTGTTTGTTTCATCAAGCAGGAATAACTTGGTATATTTTATCCTACTGCATTGTACAATTCTATTTCTTGGAAAAATGAAATAAATAAAATGAGAAATTGAATAACAGCGTATATGTATATAAAATTCTATATATCTAACACAAAAAAAATCTGATTCAAGTTTCACTAACTTGTGGTTAGGACCGACATAATCATTATACCTACAAATCTACAAAAGGAAATTATTTATGAAGAATTTTTTCATCTCTCTCTGGTTAAAGCGTATTTTGTTCCCTGATTTTTTTGTGAGTAAAAGAGTTTCTGCTCCTGAACAGATAGTGATATATATATATATATATATATATATATATATATATATATATATATATATATATATATATATATATATATATATATATATATATATATATGTACAGGGTCGCTCACGGTGGATGGTAGGTTAGATGTTCACGGAGAACGGGGGATTATTGTGAATTTTTCCCTCCTGTCAAAAATTCCTTGTAAATGGAATGCAATTATCGAAAATTAAAGCGATAATTGCATTGTAGAAAGCGAAAGAGCCCTGCGATAATTGCATTGTAGACCGATAATTGCATAGTAGCATAGTTCATATTACGGTTATTGATGACAAGCCGAGAATTTATTAATTACTAACGTCAGTTTGACAAATTGAAAGTTTATTCGGGAAATATTTCCCAAAATTGCACTCGTGAATCAAAATAACCGGATAATTTCGCATTCCAGCGTGTTGTCTTTAAAAAACTGCATTCGGTCATTTTCATATTTTGGAGAAAGAGCCCTCCACCTTCGGTGTCGGGCTCTTTCTCCAAAAATGAAAATGAACTCATGCAGTTCTTTGACAACACGCTGTCATGCAAAATTATCGGTAATTTTGATGCACTTGTGCAATTACTTACGAAAATTTGGTTTCATCTGTAATTGATTTTGCTCTATCGATCTGAAATAATAGTGGCGCTACGGCGTTGCCGCTAATACTGAAAAGTAGCAGCAACTGTGAAATTTCAAACGAGACACCCTCTATATTATTCCATTTTTTGCTTCTCTACTATTTTCTAATTGTTTTTGTATCATACATCCCTATACCTATCTCCAGAGGTTTTCGAGAAATTAAATGGTTTCCTTATTTTTGTGTGCAAAACATAGCTTCAATTAAATGTTCATCACTAAGGTATTCAGATTCGTAGGACGCTGAAATTTTAGGTGTAGTTTACCAAGTTACTACGTATTAGTAATATTCAAGGAATTTGTCTCCATTATACAGGGTCCTTCAAAATTTGCGATTTTAATGATAAATACCAAAATGGTGAAAAGTGCATTTTTTCAAATGTAATACCCTGTATATTATTGAATATCTCGAACGAAAATTGAAATTTCTTTGAAATGATGTATGTTCCTATACCTAAAAAGTCAGGTTTCTGAAATAAAAAAAAAAAGTTTCTATAAAAACCGGATTATTTTGCCATATTTTGTATAAGGTAGCTATGAAATGTCAAGAAAGATGTCATTATGAAAATTTGACAATCAGTGCATCAACAATAAAACGTTCGCGTGTTCATTAACGAAAATTTGATTTGAAAACAATCAAAATGGAAGGCAATAACTATTCTCATGAAGTTTCGATGAAGTTATTTATTGTACATGGTCAATGTGACCAAATAATAGCAAGAACATGCAGAAGATTCAATGAAATTTATACCTATTGACAACCAATAAACGAGCGAAAATTTGTACGTTTACAAAATAATTTTATCACTTATGGGTCAATACTGAACGCGAAACAAAATTTACTGAACTAATAAAAAACAATTTGTATTACATAAAATAACAAATAACAAAACGGTATAACGGGAATAAACAATGTTAATACAATCACATAAGTATTTAAGTTAAGAAAACGATCATAATAAGTGTTCAAAATGACTACCGTTGGTTTCCAAACATTTCAAAATTCGGATACTTGTTGAATGATTTGTGGCCCTCCTCATCTCATTGGCATTTAGCTCCTCGATGGAACTGATCACTCGTTGGCGTAGGTCTTGTTTACTGGCTACTGATGTAACGTTAACTTTTTTTTTCAAATTACCCCACAAGTAAAAATCAAGTGGCGTTAGGTCGGGCGATCTCGCAGGCCAATTCCATGATCCTAAACGTCTAAACCAGCGATCATCGAACATTTGAAACAACTCCGTTGTTACTTCCCCAGTGCAATGAGCTGGTGCCCCATCCAGTTGAAACCAGCAGGTACGATATTCCTCTATTGGCAGATTATCCAGAAAATCATTTACTACTGACCGTATTTGGTTATCTTTCAGAAGGCAAAATACGTTGAAACTGAACTTTTCCTGAAATCCCATTTCCCCGACAATATGTGGATTGTTGTCCGCCCAGAAATGCTTGTTTCTTCTATTAAAAATGCATTCCCTGGTAAATTTAGCTTCGTCTGTCCAAATTATTTTGTTCAAAAAGTTAGGATCTTCTTGGATGCGCATCTGAATATTTTCACAAAACTGTATCCTAGATTGATGATCTTCTGGTTTCAGGGATTTTCTTGAATTGGTGCATGAGTATAGCCTAGATCTTCTTCTGCACTTTTGATGAAGACAGGCTTTGGTAAATTTCGTTTCGCTTTCATTATTGACCCATAAGTGATAAAATTATTTTGTAAACGTACAAATTTTCTCTCGTTCATTGGTTGTCAATAGGTATACATTTCATTGAATCTTTTGCATATTCTTGCTATTATTTGGTCACATTGACCATGTACAATAAATAACTTCATCAAAACTTCATGAGAATAGTTATTGCCTTCCATTTTGATTGTTTTCAAATCAAATTTTCGTTAATGAACGCGCGAACGTTTTATTGTTGATTGTTGCACTAATTGTCAAATTTTCATTATGACATCTTTCTTGATATTTCATAGCTACCTTATACAAAATATGGCAAAATAATCCGATTTTTATAGAAACTTGCTTTTATTTCAGAAACCTGACTTTTTAGGTATAGGAATATACATCATTTGAAAGAAATTTCAGCTGTGGAAGTGAGCAAATTTACAAAAATTTCTACGTAAAAAGGCGGAGGTTTGAAAAATAATTTATATCTCCAAAGGGCACTTACCTAACATGAACTCAATTCACTGACAAATTTTCCTTCTAACCCAAGTTGTGATTTTGATGGTGCAAAAATCCCTCTAAAAAGACCAAGAAGCTTAGATTTCATGTTGTTCATAATCATTTTCCACATCTTTATTCGTTTGAAAAATGATTTCTGAATTTTAACAGTTTCTTTAAAAAACAACCCCAGCTGTTTTCAGCTCATTACGTCTGATGAGAACTGCAGGAGGTGCCAATATGTACCATTTAAAACATTTCGAAAATCTACTTAGAATCTGGACGAAAATAAAGATTCGATATCAAATATTTCCAATATTTAAAGACATAGTTATTGGGTAACTGATGATGAAAATATTATGAAATTATATCACAATATTATCTGATAAATCCATTATTATAATATCAATAACCAATCGTTATGATCATTAAGTTGATAGTGATGGAATCACCTTGACACACAAAGAAAACGGAGACTCATCAATGAATCAACATATTATGTTGATTAATTGGTTATAAGGACAATGATGTTTACCTGAATAAAACTTTAAAAAAATAATAAATTTAGTCATATAGAAGAGATGTTCATATTGAAACTCATTTTCCAAAAATTTCAAATTTTGAATAATTCAATAAATACCAGAACATATTTGAAAAATTAAGTATATATATATATATATATATATATATATATATATATATATAGATGTATATATATATATATATATATATATATATAATAATAAATATATATATTAATAAATATATTAATATATATATATTAATATATATATATATATATATAAATATATATATATATATATATATATATATATATATATATATATATATATATATATATATATATATATATATATATATATATATATATGTAGGTACCTAATTTTCTAACTATGTTCTGCAGTTTCGAACTGGAAATAATTAAACATAGATTTTTATTCATGAATGCATAAATATGTGAATAAATGAAAAATTATTGAATTAATCTACTATTAGCCTTGTTATAGCAGGGGTCACCAAACTACTGCCCGCCAGTGCCATCAATCCGGACCGCGACAGCTTAAGAGTAGTGTCATCAATCTGGCCCGCAACAGACAAATTCTTTTTGTTGTTACTATTGCAATACATACGTAATAGTAATTGAAATGAATAAAAGCGTATGTTTGCTCAGATCGCGCAATTCACGACTACTTTAGTCTAGAAATATAGTTAAGGGCAAAAAAATTAAAACTGTTTTCGCCCTTGGAACATGTGGGTCCATGAGGAACATATTCCAAAATTATTTTGAAATATACAGGGTGATCTAAAAAAAGATACATATCAAAGTTATATTTTTTCTTATGGAACACCCTATATTTTCTTATATTTTTAGATACTATAGAACAAATAAAAGTAAGTTACTGTTATATTTCCTATACCAAAACTAACCATTGCTGAGAAATTTTGAGAAATTAAAATATACGGACCATAATTTAAAAATTGTTTACACCCTGCAACATGTAACGAGCTGCTTGCAGCTAAATTTACAGCTTAGCTGAAAGGTTAAAGTTAACTACCACATAAAAGTGGTGAAAAAAATTGTATCAAAGTTTGGGCACATTTTTTGTTGAATAACTTCTTAAAGTTAAATGGAACATACTGTATTTAATGGCATATTTTGACGGAGAATAAGATTTCTTTTAAATCTATATCAGGGTTCCCTATACCTATCTTTCATGATTTTTACGCAAAAGACGTTTTTATATTCTACTTATGAGTAATTTTATTTCTTTAGATATTAAAAATGGAACATCTTGTATTGTAATTAAAAAGCATTTTATGAAACTCGTAGATTCGCTAAAAGCACGAGTTTAAATTTTTGCAAATACGGTGTATCTCAAGCAAAATGCAGGCACAAGTATAAACTCAAATTTATTGCCATTTCTAAACTTTTGAAACATTCTTGAAAAGGAAGAATCACCTCTCTTAGTTATTGAGACGAAATATGTTAAATTTTCATGTTTGTTAGCAAATGTATTAGACTTTATCGTGAAATCTCAAAATAATAATATTATTGGGTCAATAAAAATTACATTTCAATATTACCAAATTCGCGATTTCTTATACCTTTCCTACTATTTTTTCAATAATAGTCGGCTTTGGCCTAGATGACGTTAGATTATTTTTTTGAAAGAACAACTATTTGACAGGTAAAAAACTTATAATAAGTATTTTCTTGAAAGATTGTCACATTTTAATCAATTAAAATGAGAATTTACCCCCGTCAAGAACGAATTGATATGATTTTGATCAACGGATGTGGATGCAGAACTGGCCAGCCAGGTCTCAGGAACTAATAAGTCCCGACTTCTTTTATGGGGATTCATCAAAAATATTTTTTACAATACACTGCCAATGACACTTCGGGATATGAAAGTACGAATAAGAAGAGCGTTTCGTTCCATACCCCAAAACATGTTATAAGAGTCCAGTACTCATTTCAAGAAATAGTTCACTTATGCATCGAGAATAATGGGCACCTCTTTGAGCATTTGTAGAAATAATAATTCTTTTATCATTAACCTTTGTTATTTTTTCAATAAAATGGGTTCAAAAATGTTCCACTTTTAAGATAAAGAAATTACTTATAAGTAGAATATAGAAACGTCTTTTGCGTAGAAATCATGAGAGATAGGTATAGGGAACCTTGATATAGTTTTAAAGGGAATCTAATTCTGCGTCGAAATATGCCATTAAATACAGGATGTTCCATTCAACTTTAAGAAGTTGTTCAATAAAAAATGTGCCGAAACTTTGATGCAATTTTTTTCACCACTCTGTACAATATTTAAATAAAACTTTTATCTGGTAGTTAACTTTAACCTTTCAGCTAAGCAGTAAATTCAGCTACAAGCAGATCGTTACATGTGACAGGGTGTTAACAATTTTTAAATTATGGTCCATATTTTTTCATTTTCCAAAATTTCTCAGGAACGGTTAGTTTTATGTATAGGAAATATACAGTACCTTACCTTTATTTGGTCTTTAGTATCTAAAAATATAAATAAATATAGGGTGTTCCATAAGAAAAAATATAACTTTGATATGTATATTTTTTTGGGTGACCCTGTATATTTCAAAATAATTTTGGAATGTGCTCCTCATTTCTCATAGAAACAACGAGGCGAATGTGGTGGGCCACCCTGTATTATATATATATATATATATATATATATATATATATATATATATATATATATATATATATATATCATATACATAAACATAAAGACACAGCCACAATGTAACGTGATTCCCAAAAACGCATAAATGTACGGTTGGCTGGTATCAGTACCAGTAAATGTCAAGAAAGACGATGGGATCACACAATAATAAGATTTAAACTAACTAGATTTAAAAAAATAAATAGCAATTCAAGAATGGCCAAGTCTATATTAAAACCAAGATGTATTGACCGGTCGTGAAGGGGGAAGACGCAGAAGATATAAAATTAGCAAAATACTTTTCTATAATTGTCGACTCTATATATATATATATATATATATATATATATATATATATATATATATATATATATATATGTATGTATCAAATACTGATCAATTGGCATGTATCATTATTTTTGCTGTGATTCGCCAAATGAACGATTTTCATCATTTGATCCAAATTGTGACCACAAAGGAGAAGACATGGGAAAGGCTGTGGTTTCTACTCTCGTTGCTTTAGATTTAAATTTCAGGGACAAAAGCTACGACAATGCAAATATTATCTCAGACTGCTATAAGGGTCTAAAAAACATAATTAAACAACTTAATCAACACCCGCGACAGTTTATAGGATTCGCTTCTGCCGGAAGTATCCAAAGTTCTATTGAATTTTTTTCTTTATAATAACTAGTGTAAAATTTTTTCATCTCATCTACCATAACATGGGATATTTTTCTATCCCACTATGATAAACACTCACTAACAGTGAAAACTTTGCCAATACTTGATGGAGTCCACGTGTAACTTTTGCAATGTATAAAAGCTTCAAACAACCTATTGCAACTTAACTAGAAAAAGTCCAAGTGGAACAGAAACAAAGAAACTGAATTCCAGGTCTAATTGAGAAACTCCAGTCTTTAGGTATGAAACTGATAAATTGGACGGCGTTGTCGTAAGTATCTCTAAAACCATTTTCAATTTCTTCTAGAACAATAATTTTCAGGAATTTAAAGCAAAAAAAATCAATGTATGATTCGGTGGTTTAGGTACTAAAAAGATGAGCAAGGTTGAAAAACTGAAGATCTTGGTGAGAGTATAGACATTCATCATCGATTGTTATTACAGTGCTGTTTGTACCATTAAAGGACAACAAGGAAGAAGAAAGAGTGTTTCATAGGGAAACGGAAATATTTGAAAGGCGAAGAGGTGGTTCTAGATATACCATATTTAATGACTCTGACTGTAACCGATATACAGACCATAACAAACGAACCATATATATATATATATATAAATATATATATATATATATATATATATATATATATATATATATATATATATATATATATATATATATATATTATATATATATATATATATATATATATATATATATATATATATATATATATATATATATATATATATATATATATATATATATATATATATATATATATATATATATATATATATATATATATATATATATATATATATATATATATATATATATAAATTTATATATACTTATATATATATATATTTTTTTTTTCTTTATATTTTCCTTATGATCCTTAATT
Organism: Cynegetis impunctata; assembly: GCA_030704885.1. NCBI lineage: Eukaryota > Metazoa > Arthropoda > Insecta > Coleoptera > Coccinellidae > Cynegetis > Cynegetis impunctata. The sequence goes on from JARQZK010003674.1 coordinate 277,352, forward strand.
TAAAGTTCAAATGAATCACTTAATAACAACAAGGAAAATCTAGGTCCGCGTTAGCAAAAAATTGTGAAAATATTTAACCTTGAAACAACTCCCTGTACTTAGAAATTTTGAAAATCCGCTTCCCTAATTGAAAACATGACAAAAAAACTAAACTATCCGCTCAACTGAGCAACTTTTTAACTTAAAAGCGAAGTTTTGAAGAAGTTGGATATCAAAAATTGGCTATAGGTAAATGACATTTGATAATAAATTATTTAAACTATTCAATCCATAACTATTTCAAAATGAATAAATAATTGTAAAGTAAATTGGTCTCCATTTCCATTGGTGCAGACTAATCCATTGTTTATTTTCCAGTTTCCAACTCATTTGTACCTACTATTAAGAAAAAAAATTTTTACCTTAATGTACCTACATAATTCAAATTTGATATAGCTTGGAATTTGTTGTTTTTAAATGTTTTAATTAGATAATTGAGAAGAATTAGGGTGATTTTGTTCTAGTTTATACAATTATGTACATTATTTTAGAATAAATCAATTAGACAAAACAAACATAGATACTAAATTAAAAGAAAACAAACAAGCTGGTCTTTTAGATATTCAAAAGCCAAAAGGTACTGGTATTTTGGGCAATGGTAAACCGAGTAGTTCCCAATAAAAACACCAATTGCAAAAATATTCAAAACCTGTATTCACATATATTAAACATAAGGATAAGCTTACACTGATTTAGTTTGACTTCTGATTTTAAAAAATTGAACTTATGTGGGCTACAAAAAATGGAGAATATTATAAAAAGGAAATATCACTAAGCAACTCGAATTATCAGTTATGTTTTACCCCAAGTAAGCAACAGAAGAAAATTAAAAACGAATATATTTATATACAATTTGGGAGTTCAAAAAGTTTCAATTTCAAAACAATTCTTAAAATTACTATGTACATTGAAAACAAAAAGCGGTTATCTACTTGTCTTTATAAAATAGTCAAAGAAAAATAAGTAAAAAGAAAAGTAAATAAATCAAAGAAAAGCAATAAAGAAATGCTATTTGAAAATTGCACCCATTTGCACTAGTGATAGTAGAGAGTTATTGGAACTTTTATAAAGTTAAGCAGTAATAGTGCCGACCTTATATTGACATATACGCATGCGCAGTTGATGTTTAAAATAAGGGAGACATTATTAATATTACTGCTTGTCGTTATTTGTGCGCGGTTACTGTAGGGCACTATCCAGACCTTATTTCATGATTTACATGTCATAACCTCTCTTTTTTCGGCTTCTATCTATGTTCTATGTTCTATCCTTTGATAAAGCAAGACAAAGTACCTACCACCTTGTCATTATAACGTAACCTCATAAGGTTGTTGATCTGTGGTTTCAATAACTCTAAATTTTAAGTATATTTTAAGGTCGAGCACTATTTATATTAGGTCAGCACAAATACTGCAAGACAGTAAATTCAGGTTTCCAATAACTCTCTATTAGAGACATAGAGTTTTTGATTTTGCAAAACGATTAATAACATTTCTTGGTTCAACTGTGTTATCGTGATGAATGTGCAAAAGTGCAAGTCTAATCAGTCTCTTCCATATTGTTTCATATTTATATTATTTCTGATCTTATTGCATTTACATTCCGTATCCGTACTTTCAACATCTTAGTTTCAGAAATTGAGTCAAATTAAATTTTTGCTGATCTTGTAATTATTTCAGCCTCAGTATGTAAAATTATAGGGAAGCCAGCAAAATTTAAGGGGGGCCCAGGCCATTTGGGAGGTAAACGTTCCCCCAGTTCCCCTCCCCTGGATCCGCGCCTGTGTACTGTCTCCCAAAAACTTTCAAAAAATTAATGTGGATAACCAAAATTTATTCTTCCAAACTGATAATTCGAATAGATGCAAATTCAGATAGGAGATGTTATCGTTATATACGTCCAACTGTATATTTTTGAACATATATAAAAGATAGGTAATCTGAACTTGAAAGCTTTGGATTCATACACATATGATGTAGGGACATTTTGGATTATAAGATGAAATTTCTTTCTTAAGGTAACTTTGCTGCTGAGAAGAATATATTTTTTTTCTTTGATTGAACACTTTCAACAAATTTGTAAAATTGTCACATTTTTTCTGAAACGATGAATTCAGTAAAAGCTTGTTATAAATATTTTATATGTATAAAATAGTACATGTCATTACGCAGTAGTCACTATAATAATCAACGTCTGTCGTGAAAAATATCAATATGTAGCAATATAACTACAAATATTTACCTAACAATAACATGATTTTTGTTGGCCATATTATGTAATATTTATTCTCGAAAAACTTTGAATTGAAAATACTTATGACAGTTTTTCAAAAATTCTTTCATTATTATTATGACATATCTATAGAAACATAACTATATATGGGGTGATTGAAACAATAAAATGAATCTATTTCCAACATTCTTCCCCCGCAAAATTACAAAACAACATAACGATCACCACACGTCCTCTTCTCGTTGTGATTTTTATTTTTTCCTCTTCATCTTCATTTCTTTGGTTCCCTTCTGCGTTCAACTCTTTTTCTTCCGATTTCTTCTTTTTATGTTTATGTTTTCCTATTTTTGTATTATGTTGCAGAAATCTTTCTCTCAAGTTTGATACCTCATCAGGCATGGTTAAACCATTTTCAAAATCAATTACTTCATTAGACCCTCCACTTAATCTTGGTTTTAAAGATCCTAACTTCTCTAACAATTCTTTTTTCCTATTTTTTAATAATTGACATTTGTTTTCATTCATATTTTCAACTTTTGTTGTGTTAACTTCTTCATTAACATGATCTAATTCATCTTCTATGTCATCTATATTGAAATCATAATTATCAGACTGACGTTTATCATTTTTAACATCTGAGGCAAGTTCTAAAAGTTCATAATCTAAATTGTAAAAATTGGGGTTTTCATAATGACTTGGTCTTACAATAACATCGGATAAAAATTTTAACTTTCCATGTTTTCCAGATTCAACTGAATTTCCTTCAGTGAAACTACCAAGAGTATCTTGAGCTCTCTCAACTTCTTCAATATCAATTATATCCATGTCTACAACTTCCTCTTTCCTTTGATGAGTGAATTCAGTTTCAATCTGAGGTTCTTTCTGTATAAACGATTCAACTTTTTTTCCTTCTTTCTGTTCGCTTAAAGCTTCTGAAACTGAATTTTGATCTTCCAAAGTATCCATGCATTCCCTATTACTCTCTTCTATATTCTCATCTTTTTTAGCTTCATTTGAATGATCTTCTTCTTCAGAATTAAAAGGACAGTAAGCTGCATTTTCAATATTATTCATATCTGTTACTGCAGGAGTTATTTCTTCACTCTGTTTGGAGTTTGGAACTGCATCTAGAGAATTTCTCACTTCTGTTGCCTGTAGTAGGTACTGACATTTGTCTTCGAGATCGAGTTCTTTGTCTTCATGGATTTTTCGGAACTGTCTGCAGAACCCAATCCAGTTTCTGACATTTTCGTCAAATTTCTTGAGTTCGATTTTGGGAAGACAGAATTTCCTCTTATTCTTCTCGATTCTCCATTCCTGGGATGTTGCTTGGTCTTCTGGTACCGTCTTCAAATGAACCTCACATCTTGATCTTTGCCTTATGAGCTCATCTCGATAAAATTCTACTTTGTCAAATTCCTCTTCTAAGTCTGCTTCTTCGGTGCCATTAGTTAGTGGTATACCTCTAATGTTTTCATCTGCAGATAATAATCGGTCTCCCTTGTCTTCTAATTGTCTTAAAAGGGAAAACACGTCGTCTTTGTTTCGTTCCTTGTCGCTCATTTTTCTGTCGATTTCTGCAGATGTTTTCATGAAGTGTTTTCTGATTATATCACGTTCTTTCTTGAAACTCTCCATTAGTCACGGTCGCCAAATGTTGTATGTATACTTATTTATTCTCGAAAAACTTTGAATTGAAAATACTTATGACAGTTTTTCAAAAATTCTTATATTATTATTATGACATATCTATAGAAACAAAACTATTTATGGGGTGATTGAAACAATAAAATGAATATTTCCAACAGTCTGAATACAGTTTGGTCGTTCCTTTTCCTGCATAGTAGGTACTATTTTACAACCTATTTATGAAAATTTTTACTTTGCTGTCTGATATTTTTGCTGTCAATTGAAGAAGACATTATTTTATATTCAACATATAATAAATTTAATCCAACTGGAATTAACACACATTATCATAAAAATCATAACAATATCACTTGTATATCCGCTGACGGAATTATCTTCAAAAGTTTCGCAATAATAGATATTAATTATTAATATTTCCATCTAAATATTTTCCTCTATAATATTCCAAATAGAGATATTCTTCAGTCGCCACAGAATTTCGCACAGTCCACATAGTGATGACTTGATATATTTCCCGACATCATCGTACTATATAGTATTATCATAATGAGTAGGAATAAGCAAGAAACTATCAACACTGTTAACAAGGAAATCTGGAAAGCTGACATAACGATAAAACAGAACATGGAATATATCAATCTGAAACTGCTTTGACAATTCCATAGAAAATTTTTAAACATGAAAATTTCATCCCCCGAGTTTTTTATTGAATAGAATTTTAGCTGATAGGAAACGAATTATTTTTTCTTTATACATATATTTCTGTTAGCTCAGGAGAAAATGTATTGGCTTAAAAATTTCATATGATCTACATCAGCAGTGCTTTTTTACTGGAATTTGAATTGATTTAAAGAAATTATTTTTATTCATACATGAATTCCTATTAGCTTAGGGTCAATCCGAAACATCTGTATATATATATATATATATATATATATATATATATATATATATATATATATATATATATATATATATATATTTATATATATATATATATATTTATATATATATATATATATATATATATATATATATATATATATATATATATATATATATATATATATATATATATATATATATATATTTATATATATATATATATATATATATATATATATATATATATATATATGAAGGGTGTCTCACCGGGAACTGAATCGATCGATATAGAACAAAGTACAGATCAGAAAATTTTGAAAATTTAGATGATTACTAATGTCGGTGTGACCAATCCAACCAAAATAATTACAAGCAGTTGGCACTTCCGCTTATACCGGAAGTCGATACCAACTTGCTTATTTTAATAAAACACCCTTTATATTTTAGGGTTTTCGAAAAGAGCAAATTCTGAGTCGAAAATGTGAAACATACCCTAAGCCTAAACCTAGCCGTTTCAGAGATATTTGACATTTTATATAAAATTTGACAGGTGCAACGGTTTCCAAGAACCGGTATAACTTTCTTCCTGTAAAAGATACTCGTTTGCTTCTTGTCACATGAAAAGAACACAAGAAAAGCTACGTTCTACAACTAAAATTAATTCAATAATATCATACCAAGTGTTCCGTTTTTCGCGTTACATTTCGTCAACTTCAAACCGCGAAAACATGTTTAGGTCAAATGGAACGCCCTGTATTTTTTTACGTCATGTTGTGTAAAACTGAATTCCCTTTTTTCTGAAATTGGCATTGTGGGGGTTAAGGTTACAACTTTTTGAAATATTTGTGATTTTATTAGAAATTCATGAATTGTTGTAATCAATTCATCAAAATAGCCTTGATTAGAAACAATCAGTCATTATCTTATGGCAAAAATGCCAGCGCGTTTAAATTATACCAACGAAAACATTTTAATTTGTTTATTGTGATGAAGTAATAACAAGAACTAGCAGCCCATTTGTACTCGATATCCAGAAAAACGGAAAATAACACAACACTGTAACATGCGTATTAATCGAATTGAAGATATGGCATGAACTAAAATAGCAGAGATAAGATCACTTTAAAATATTTAATAAATGCTCAAAATTCCGCCCTCGAACCTTGACACATTTTTCGCACCTTCGGATTAGTTCCTCATGGGTAGCTCTTCTAATTGATCCTGTGATATGTTTCGAAAGGGATTTCTTACTCTCTGCATACAATCTTCAATGGATGTTAATGGGCTCTCATAAACTTTATTTTTAATAGTTCCCCAAATGAAATAATCCAGAACTGATAAATCGGGCGAGCGAGGAGGCCATAAGAAAGGTCCATTATTGGCAATCCATTGATCATGAAAAATGTCTTGTAAATAATTATTAATTAAATATGCGTTATATGGGGGAGCACCGTCGTGCTGATAAAAAATGTTTCTATATTCGGTGAGAGGCAAATTTTCTAAATAGTTATTATTCAATTTTTGTAAGATATTCAGATATCTTTCACCTAAAAAAAAAACAAAAATTCACCTATACATATTAGCAGAAAGAAAATTTAATTTACCGTTCAAATTTTCCTGATAAAATTGTAATGCTACCACTCCATCATTTCTTATGGCACAGTAAACATTGAACTGACAACTTTTCTGAAAGTTTCGCTCTCTGAACATATGGGGATTTGAGTCACTCCAATAATGTGAATTGTTTTCTATTAAAAAGTCCATTTTTAGTAAATTTTGCTTCATCTGTCCATATAATATTTCCTAAATAAGAATCGCCACCCTCAGACCTTATTAGAATAAACTCACAAAAATTCTGTCTTCTTAGGAAATCTGTTTCCTTTAATCCTTTGAACCATATGGAATAAAAACGGATGAAACTTATGTTTTAATAAGATTCTGCGAATTGAATTCTTGCATAGTCCCGTTTTCAGAGCAGCTTGTCTTAATGACATCCTTGGAAATGCATGAAAATATCCCAGAATGACTATTTCTATGTTTTCGTCATCAACAATAGGCTTTCTTCTTTGAATTTTTACTTTGACAGAGCCATAATTTTTAAAATTTTCCAGTATGCGTTTTACAGTGTTTGGTGACGGTTTCTGTCTTTCTGGATATCGAGTAGTAAATGTGCTGCAAGTTCTTGATATTACTTTATTACATTCTCCCTAAATAATAAAATAATAAACAAATTTTAAAAGTCTTCGTGGGTATAATTTAAACGTGCTGGCATTTTTTGCCATAAGATAATGAATGTTTCTAATCATGGCTAATTTGATGAAATGATTACAACAATTCATGAATTCCTAATAAAATCACAAATATTTCAAAAAGTTGTAACCCTAACTCTCATAATGCTAATATCAGAAAAAAGGGAATTCAATTTTACACAACTTTCGGTAAAAAAATACAGAGTGTTCCATTTGACCTAAACAATTTTTCGCGGTTTGAAGTTGACGAAATATAACACGAAAAACGGAACACTTGGTATCATATTATTGAATTAATTTCAATTGTACAACGTAGTTCTTCTTGTGTTCTTTTCATGTGACAAGAAGCAAATGAGTATCTTTTACAGAAAGAAAGTTATAGCGGTTCTTGTTAACCGTTGCACCTGTCCAATTTTCTATCAAATGTAAAATATCTCTGAAACGGCTAGGTGTAGGCATAGGGTATTTTCCACATTTTCTACTCAGAATTTTATGTTCTTTTCGAAAACCCTAAAATATAAAGGGTGTTCCATTTGAAATAAGCAAGTTGGTATCGACTTCCGGTATAAGCGGAAGTGCCAGCTGCTTGTAATTATTTTGGTTGGATTGGTCACACCGACATTAGTAATCATCTAAATTTTCAAAATTTACCGAGCTGACCTCTGGGATGGGTTCACTGAAACTTATTTTTCATTAATTATTTATATTCATAACTTTGGAATAATAATATACTTTTTTCATTGAATGAATATATTTTAATTTATATACCTAATAATAAAAAAAATTCTGAAATTGTTCAAAAATGCCTACTTTCTCGGACCACACAATATACTTTTTTGCCTATTTATTGCGATTGAGTGAAATAATTTTGCATAACTTCACTGTCACTGCCAAAACAATAAAAATTAAAGTTCTACCTTTGAAACATTATTGATTAAGGGAATTTTCATTTCTATATTGAAAAACCAAAGTATTGGAGAATCATGTAAACAACTCGAATATAAAGCCACTTTTTGGACTAATGAGATTCAATAACTCGGCTGCGGCTGGTTATGTAAACTTCTCAGACGTGCAAAAAAAAATCGCTTTATAATCTTGTGTATAAATAACTATCTCTAATAATTAAAATCAAGAACACATTTGATGTCACCTATTTTAATGTCAACTATTTTTATGTAACCTTTTTTCCTTCTACCCCTATAGAAAGTACTCACTTTCCCCCCTCACATCAAGGAGAAAAGTCGTATTTCCCTCCCTAGAAGAAAAGTACTTTTCCTCCCTCTCAATTTGAATATGTAGGATGCCGTGGCTGACTGACAGTGACATTAAACATAAATTCTTTATTTGTGCTGTAAATAAAGTTTCAAAAAAGGTTCAATTTGGGGTAGAGAGAAAAATCAGCCTCCGCTATAACCTACATTCTACGAGAGAAAAAGTGGCACCCCCTCCCTAGTAATGCAAATAGCTATTAATATCAATTTGATTATTCCGTTGCAATGTTTATGATCAACAACGATGTAATTCTTCCCGGCCTACTCCGGAAAATACGTCATTTCCAAAATAGACCAGAAAACTACTACTTCCTCAAAGAAAAATAGTCAGGAAGTGTGTTCTTTCCGGATGGTTACAAAAAAAAGTAATTTTTTGTTTTAGTCAGTAGTACAATCAAATTTCAATTTCGTGTAATAAAATTTTCCATATTACTACACTTTCATTTGGATTGTTATTTGAAGATTATGGATTGACTATGCATAATTTACATGATGTAAATTAATAAACATATTGAAACAGTGGTTATAAAAACAATTCACACATTCACGTTTTTAGATGCTAAATGCAAACTGCATTAGCAAATCCAACACAGTAACAATAAGTCACAAATTGAAGGGCATCGCTTACAGTATAACTGAACGTAAATTTGAATGAGCATGTTAAACATTCAAAGTGATTACAGGTAGAGAATTGCTCATGGAATGAGCTTAGAGCGAAAAGCAGTAGCCGAAGCAGAGCACCAACAAGGTCAAGAGAGTAGATTGGAAGGCTGTATTTGGATGTTTTTTGATAATTCTTATTCATTTAATAAGCTTTCAAAAATCAGTACAACGTGAATATTAAAAAAAGGGCAAATGCGTCAAAAAATCATTATGGACAATCAAAGTCCAGCACTACAAGATTCAATAAAGTCCGTTCTGTTATAAATACGCTTCACCTCTAATGAGTAGCTCATGATCTTCTGTCATTAGTGATTATCAGAAATCATTGGTATTAACGAAGCTGCAAATTTTGCTTGCAGAAGTTGCACAAAGACTGTAGATGGGTTATTGGCATTTTTTTTTTTTAATCAGAAAATCGCCAGCTACATTATAGTCAGAATACTCCATGCTGAAATTGAATATTTCTTTAAATAAAAACCAGGACATGTCGAAATTTAACAGCTTAAAGGCTTCTATGAAATGACGAAATGATGATCAAAATGATGAAATTTCAAAGTATTTGTTGAAAGCCTCAGATGAAATATTTTTGTTGAAAAAATTGGTAGCTATTTTTGGGGTACCTGGATGCCGAACTGACAGTCATGTGTCCAGATAAATATTTTTAGTGCCGTTGCAGTTGGCCAAGAGTTCAATCAACATTTACCTATCTTTCTGGAACATACAATAATTCTAATTTTACATTTAATTTTCCGTCAAAATAAATATTAATCAAGTAGACATTTTTGCTATTTGCGTCTAGGGTACGAGTTTTTCATAGCTAGCAACCCATCACTCAGCATATTTTACTTTCGCTCTTAATCGCCTTATTAAAATCGAAAGTGGCAAATATTTTTTCTACAACCGAACGAAATGTACAAATTTGCGCTTCCAGAAGAAAGCGTAAAGTTGCACTTTATCGAGCTTTTTTTCAGTTTGTCGCTAGCCGAGCTACAAAGTAACCAAAACGCTCGCTTAGTACCCATGGAATCCATGATAAACAAAAGTCTAGTGTATATGCAACATTTGACACGAAAGCAAACTGTCAAATTTCAGGTTATTAATAAACTTCTCGCTCAGTGCGACAATATATCACTTTGCGCTCTTAATACACAAATAGCTAT